>JANHGB010040366.1:0-26262 GCA_026283785.1 Coracopsis vasa | reverse complement strand
GCTCTAATGAGGAACAACTCCTGCCTCAGGTTTGTGTCAGGTAGGAGAGGCGTAAGAGGGAAGTACCCAGAACTCAGGCTGTAGCATTTGATGCGGTGTGTTGGTACGTGGCTGTTCCTAGCTGGATCACCATGAACTTGGTGCGCTTGTCAGGTAAGCATAGGCTGTGGAAATACAGTTGGTTTTGCCGTTGTTCTAATTCTCAGCTGAATCTTGGGACCCACATAATACTCAGCCTGGAGTGATTATAGTACAGTCTCACTTCAAAGGATTGCAGACCCAGAGAAACTACTGAAAATTGGAGTGCAGAGACTTCAACTATCATTGCTGTTACTAGCATTAATTGTTCACCTACCTGAAAGGAGGTTGTAGTGAGGTGGGGTTGGTCTCTTATCCCAAGTAACAACTGATAGGACAAAAGGAAATGGCCTCAAGCTGCACCAGGAGAGGTTTAAACTGGAGATAACGTCAGGCATTGGAACAGGCTGCCCAGGGAATGGTGGAATCACTGTGCCCGGAAGTGTTCTCGAACTGTGTAGGTGAGGCCCTCAGTGACATGGTTTAGTGGCCCTGGCAGTGCTGGGGCAAAGGTTGAACTTGATGATCTTAAAGATGTTTTCCAGCCTAGCTGGTTCTACAATTCAGTTATGCCTTCTGAAAGTTGCGTGGCTGCCTTGTGATCTGTGTCCTAGAGAAACGTATATCTCGGGAGCAATCTGCTTTCCCCATCAAAGACCAAGTGTTTCCTCCTTGTCTTCAAATAAAAATCTGACAGCTAACACTCCTGAAAATATCTTTGTGCAGCAACAGGGCTCCAACATAGGGAAGAACTTGTTTTACCTGAGTCTGAGTGCCATATACATGCTCTGCGTGGTCTTGGTCACTGTTTCATCAGTTGGCGCAAAGTATTTCTAAAAGTCTCAATGAATTGTTCTTTTAGCTCTAGTTTTCAGATAATTATTTACTATTAAAAAAAAAGGGGGGATAAAGGTGTCAGAGTAAAATAAATAAATTTCCTTCCTGTAGAGAAACTGGGCTGACATATCCTGTTTAGAAACAAACAAGAACACTCTGCTCTCAAACTGAAGTTAAAGCAGGGGGGGATGTTGTTGTGGGTTTTTTTGGTTTTTTGGGGTTTTTTTGTGTGTGTGTGTTTTTTTTTTTGCTTATGTTGCTACACTAGAAGTTAGAAGGGGCTAATTGTGGAGGTTCAATATCACTAAGGGTTTGAAGCTGCATTGAATATGTCAGTATTGCCTCACTTATCTGCCTGTATGGTAAAATCCTTGGTGTTGTGGGTCAGTCTTGAAGGATCTCTTGAAAAGGCACATTAATAGCTTTTACTATTGTTTGAAATGTTAGATAATGGGTTTTAGCTCATTTCTCTCGATCAGCACAAAATAGATGTTTGCTCTGTATGTGTGGCTATGGTGTGTGTGGAGCAAGTACTGACTTTGAGTGTATTTCAAGTTGTGTTTTGTGTTTCTCTTTGACCTGCAGGTTCTCCTAGAAAGCCAGCTGATAACTTGGCTGATAATCAAGGAAATAACTTACGGGTGCCCACCAAGGCTGGAAAGCTGAGCCATGCTTTTAGAGATCCACAGCCAGGAAGGAAGACCGCAGAGGGACAAGTGACAAAAGGTGGCGATGAGTCAGAGAGTGATTTTGAATCTGATCCTCCTTCTCCCAAGAGCAGTGAGGAAGAAGAAGAACAGGAGGATGAAGAAGTGTTGCAGGGAGAGAATGGAGACTTCAATGATGACAATGATACAGAACTGGAGAATTTAGGCCACCGACCTCTCCTCATGGACTCTGAGGAAGAGGAGGAGGAAGAGAAGCAAAGTTCTGACTCTGATTCTGATCGTACTAAGCAAAAGTCTGTGGAAGGGCTCCCAAGTGGTAGGTTCAGAGATGGTGTTGGCAGTGGTGAAATCAAAGAACCCACTTCAATGCATCTGTCCTCGTCTGAGGTGCAAAGTACTATAATCCCGGTGAACCCTGGCCAAGAATTCGATGTGTTTGGGGCAGTGCCCTTCTTCACTCTGCAGCCCCAGGCAAGAGAGAAGATGGACAAAGATGTCTCTTCTCAGGCAGCTTTTCCCAGCCTGAGCCAAGAGCAGGATGACTTTGATGTTTTCACGAAAGCCCCCTTCAGCAAAAAGGTGTCTCAGCAAGATGGCCACGTGGCAGGAACCGAGCCTCTGCTCTCTCCCACCTCTCCGCGGAGCCTTGATATTTTTGGCTGCACCCCATTTCAGCCTTCCCTTCTCCCCAAGACTGGTGGGAGTAGAGAGGACCTTTTTGGGCTTGTTCCTTTTGATGAGATCACAGGGAGTCAGCAGCAGAAGATGAAGCAGCAGCGTAACCTGCAGAAACTTTGTTCCCGCCAAAGACGAATGAAACCGGAGGTCTCAAAGAACAACGGGAAGCGGCACCACGGCACCCCAACCACCACGAAGAAGGCTCTGAAACCCAGCTACCGCACCCCCGAGAGAGCCCGCAGGCACAAGAAAGCCGGCCGCAGGGACTCGCAGAGCAGCAATGAATTCCTGACCATCTCAGACTCCAAAGAGAACATCAGCGTTGCACTGACTGATGGCAAAGATCGAGCCAACCCTCTGCAGGCAGATGAAAGTCTGCTAGATCCTTTCGGAGCCAAACCCTTCCATCCACCAGACTTGCTGCGGCATCCCCAGCACCAGGGTTTTGGTGATGGCTCTGGGGATCATGGAGCAGTGGTAGTGGCTGGCAGACCAAGGCAGAGCTCCTTGCACAGAGCCATTCATGGTGGTGAGGGGCTGAAAACAGATGACTTTGGTGCAGTGCCCTTCACAGAACTGGTTGTGCAGAGTGCGCAGAGCCAGCAGCAACAGGCACTTGAGTTAGATCCCTTTGGAGCAGCTCCATTTCCTTCCAAACAGTAAATGCTTCCAATGGGTTTCTCCCCTGCTCCACCTCTCCAAGTTACTAGAGGTTTTAATTAGTGGAGTAATTTATCTGTTACAGGGACCTGTGTAGTACAGTTTGTTCAAGTTCAAGGAGGCAGGGACAGCTTGCACAGTGAAACTTGGAACAATGGCAAATTCTTATTGTTTTGATTTTTTTTTGTTTGGTTTTTTTTTTGGGTTGGTGTGGTTGTTTTTTTTGGTTTTTTTTTTGTTTGGTTTTTTTTTTTTTGTTTTTTTTTTTTTGTTTTTTTTTTTTTTGGTGGAAAAAAAATTACAACTGACCCAGGAGGATCATTTTGTTGTGGCAGATGGCTCCTGGAATGAAAAGAGAAATTGGATATGAATAAGACAGACATTGTCTGTCTGTGACTGGGCCCTGTGACATACTGTTATTCTGCACTTTTGCGTTGCCTTTTCAATCCCCTGTGATATGCTGCGGTGGAGGGAAGGGGTCAGGCAGGGATCACACAACCAACCTTTTCCGTATGTATAGGTAGGTTACCACTGTGGTGGTGCTTCACGTCTTGATCACGGTAGACCTGAGAACCAAAATCCAGCTTGATCTCCTGGAAGCAGTCAAGTCTCTGCTTCTTAGAAGAAAACTACCTTTATTAATCACAAAAATCAAGAACCCAAGTCCTCAAGGGGCTGTGGCCCAGAGTTCCAGAGCATGGCTGTGGCTCAGGCCCTAGAAGACACCTATGCAGCTGCAGAGATGAAAGGCAGATTACTTTTTTTTCTGTGCCTAAATGTTCAATTTTTATTTGTATTTTACAGTAAGTGCTGTTAATGTAAAACAGCCAACTGGAAGTGTAGAGTTAAAACTGAAGATACAGAGAATATAATGCTTTGTGAGATGAAAAGCCTGAATGTGGGGGAGTAAACCAGCAGGGATGCAGCCAGTGTTTGCAGCACTTCAGAGGCTACTCAGTGCGCTGAGAAGAGGCTGGTATACACAGGACATCGTTTGGCACATATGGAATATATCAGATGACTTGTACAGTTGTGAGATGTGAGATGCAACCGTCAGATTTACTTGATTACAAATTGGGATTTGTGTCTGAAAACACCTTTTCTTTTCCTCTTGGATTTTTATTGCCAAGAAAATGTGTATTGTTTCAAATCAGTTGGCTTTTTTAAAACAATTTTATGAAAGGACTAATTTCTTTTTAAGTTCTAATGTATCTATTGCTGTACTTAAGCATGTTTTCTAAGAAAGTTTTGCTAAATGCACTGAGCTTTGAAGAAACTCTCTGCCCCCAACTTTGGGAGCAGAAGCAGGAGGCAGCTGGACCAGTGCACTGCATTTCACACCACAAAGCCTTACAGGCAGGACCCCGTCCTGCTCCACCGGACCTCTGAGACACCTGGTGCTGGGAGCATGTGGTGCCTGTAGGTGAGGGGAAGGTGATGTGAACAGCCCTGTTGAGGACAAGGTGGTGTTACCATGCTGTTGAAGTGGGTGCTGTGTGTAGGTGCAACGGCTTCTCCGCTGCCTTGCAACTTCTGCCAAGCACGTGTGACTCGGGACAGTCCATTTGTCTGCCTTTTATTCCATGGCAGTTCTACAGAGGAAGTGGAAGGAGATGGTTTCTCTGCTCAACTCAACTTTATATCTTCCTCCGCTGAATGCTGATGAGTGGATGACTGGATGTTTATATACGGAGGACATAAGTGTTTGTGGTAGTGCGTCCCCGTGTTGTCCCCCGCCCTACCTTTCACAGTGAAATATTTAGGGTTGTACTTGATTTTTCTACAAAGTCTCCTGTGAGTTATCCAGGTGTCCTGAGATGTGTGATAGTGGGGGTAGATCCCTGACAATATTTGTTGAAAACAACACATAAGAACAAGTCATTTGACTCCTTTTGGGGTTGGTTTCTTAAAATGCTCCCTTGAATATATGTGAGATTGCTTCCTCTAATCCTGGAATTAGAAAGTAGCTTGTCTGTGTCTGTAGGTCTTCATTACCTTCATCCTCCTTGGTTTTGTGTTCTCACAGGGTTGATGTGAAATATTTCAGCTGTGCTTGAAGGCTGCCTTGTTCAGGCTTAGAAGTTAAGCTCTTAAGAGGTTATGAGTAGAAATGTTTCAACTCCATTTGCACAGGAGTGTCCTAGGCTTTACTACTGCTGTTCTCACCTGTCTGGTGCCAAAGGCTGTAAGAAGCACACGCCAAGTTTTGTAGCAATTTCTGATACTCAGGTTAACTCTCTGATTTTCTTTTTCTTTTCTCTGTGTGCTTATGAACTGCTTTCCTACAGTTTCCTTTGGAGCTGTTCCTTCCCTGCCTAGATAGCTGTTGGAACAGAGTGATATGACAAATGGAGCAGATGGGAGAAAACAAAAAGAGAAGAACACAACAGGCAACTGACCCCTGGTTTTTAAGTTGTGCTTTCCCTGGTGGAAAACCAAATGGCCGAGCAGGCCCTGAACTTGGAGCCAGGGAAAGGTGAACAGTGTGAGTGGGGCTGAGATGTAGCTCCACTGCCCAAAAGGACACCCAGGGAAAAGGCTTAGTGTGGGCCTTAATGTGTATGTGAATGAAGAGTAGGAAATGTGTTTGGTTTTTGTCTGCTCACCCCAAGACTTCAGGCTGAGGTATGCTGCAGGTTTTCCTCGTGTGGCTGGTTGGTTTGGGGTTTGGCAGAGGTTGCGTTCCAGCACAGGAAAGTGAGGATGTCAGCAGAAACTAGAGGTGAGGTAAAAGCAAACTGCAAACCCGAGTTGCTCTAAAACTGGCAAGTTTTTCAAAAACATGCAAGTTGTGGCTGATGAGACTTGCTTTCTAATGGCCTTAATAAACCTTGTTCTGCAAATTCTAGTTATGAAGCAGGTTTTTGCATAAATCTAAGTTTTATTTCTAGAGTTAAAATTACTGTATCCTTTCTTGTGGCTGAAAAGAGATCAGCATGCCTGGCTATGTTGATTTTGTAAGGTATATATTGTTTATACGCAACTAAACCCAAGTTTGGGTTGAATTTCAGCCAAGATCCACTGGTCAAATGTGGTACTGTCAGGGAACATGGTATCCTTCAGCCTTTATTTGTGTGCATGTGACCTTACCTTTAGTACAGGCAAGACCTTGCTGCACTAGACACATAGCATATACTGTCTGTGAAGCCAAGAATGGCAAGGTAAGTAGCTGACCCTTCCCTTCCAGCTGACACCACTTAGTGATTTTTATAGCTCTCCTTTCAGCACATTGAATGACTGAACCCCAGGCCTTTTAGAATCAGCTGCTTGAGAGACATTCTGTTGAAAGGTACTAAGAAGTCCTTAATGGTTGTGGTTTTGGAAAGACAAGGTAGTAGTGTTTCCCTGCAGACTCTCCCATGCTGCCAGATGTGTGCAATGGCTTTGACTGACCCGCATCATCATGAATACCAGCTTGGGAGGATGGAAATTCTCATTATTTGGGGTGTCCCAACTTAGAAAAACCAAGTACTGTGAAAATAAGTTGATATATTTGCTACTGTGAGAATAAGAGTTTATCTGGAGTTTTTTTATACTATATCGTGTATTTTTATATATGAAAAGTATATATAAAACATACACATGTTCGCACACATCATGTATCTCTTGGAGTAGCTGTGTTTTTAGTAACACAGCAGCCACAATCACTTCTGTGTGACTTGAGTGAGTGAATAGGAGTGAAAGCACCAAGAGGAAAAAGAAGTGGGAAGGGTGGCTGCTGCATTACTGCTCTGTAGTGCTTATTTCAAAAGGAAAATCAAGGAAATTGTGTGTGTAGCTCAATTTGTGACTAAGGCATCACCTAATATGAAAAGAGCATAAAAAACTGTTTTTAAATTGCTGGCATTCAGCTTTTAAGTGCACTTTCCCGAACTACACTTCCACTTCTTGTTAGACTTCAAGTTTCTGAAGCTTTTTTGTGTACCACTAAACAGAGAACTTTAACTTTTTTTGTGCAACTGATGTATGTCATGAAACACTTGCAGTTGTTAAATAAACAAATGTGGTAACAGTGACTTTCACATCTTCTTGGAAGTATTCACCTTTAGGCTGTAATTCACTTGCTGTAAGCGGTGCTGCTTCTGCTTTTTGTAGCTGCAGGATCCTGTCACTCTTTAATGACTGTTTTAAGGTACTTTTTTAGTTGCTGCCCAACCAGCTTTCTCTGTCCCCCTTGTTAAAAACCTGTTGATCAGCTACTAGTTGCAATTCCTTAGGTTGCTAATGCCTACAAAACACTATGTACCACTAGTAGAATACACTACATGCAGTGCTGGAGTAGCGCAGTTGGAACACTCGCCCTGTGCCTCTGTGCTGTGGAAATTCCAAGAGCCAGTCGCTCCAGTCGCTGTCTGTGTAGAGCACAGGGGAGGTGACAGATGTTGTGTGGCTGAGCAATTCACATCTGTGGCTCTGCTGTGTGAGATGCAAGAATGATGTTACTTCAAGGAAATGGCCAATGAAGTGTAATTTATTTACAGGTTCAGTATGTACATAGAAGACCATCATGCAGCTTGATAAAGTTCAGGGTAATAAAAATGTACATCTTGGCAGTCAGTTTCCTGATCCAGTGAAAACTGCTACAGTAGGTAGGACTTGACATAAAAATACCTTAGAGAACTATCAAGTCAGTATGCTCTCAATACACAAACACGTTTTCCAAATGGGTTTTTTTTCCACATAACACTGGAAATGGGGTTTTCTCCTTGCTGGTTCCTCCTCAGGCTTCAGCAGTAGTAATTAGTGCACTTGGAACTGGCTTGGCTGTCAAATTAAAAATAAATAAATAAATCAGTGTTTACACTGAAAGGCTCAAAGTCAGGGAGCTGAATCTCAAAGGCAAAGTTAGTTCTCACTACTTGTTCCTGGAGCTGGAAAAACCCCACAACAACCCACTGAACTTAAAGAGATGGTTGGTGTTACTCTCCAGCACATCAGTGGAGAAGTTGGTGTCCTGCCTTCTCTACCCCTAACTAGAGTTCAGGTGCCTGACAGATTTCATCAGTTTTCTGTGTGTTACTGGCACAGCCCTGACAGGGAAGGCTGGGGGAGCTGGGCTAGTGTAGGCTGGAGAAGAGGCAGCATGGGGGGAGCCAAGAGCAGCCTGTCTGCGCTGAGGAGGGCACTGCACGAAGGCAGCCCTCTTCCCCTCCCCGTGAGCTAAAACTTATGGGGGAAATCCCTCCCTAGAGGGAAGGGAACAGTGATGACAAAGGCGAGAGTGCATTAAGAGCTTCTCACGTGTTACAGAGCTTTTAGCATGTTGCCTTAAGGGTTTACTTCCCTGTGCCTTGGCCTCACGAGTAAGAGAACTTGTTTGAAATCCTACCAGGCCATATCGGTGTGTTTTAAGATGGCTGGTGTCAGAGGATCACAAAAGATGAGAAGTTTGCTGGGATGCTCTCGAAGGCCATCCTGCAGGTAACAAGGGCAGCTGGGACACTTAATCTCAGACCAGAACATTTCTGCCTGGCATTAAAGCAGAAACAAGGTTATCTCCTGCTTTCCAACACCAGCCATGCTGATGCCACCTCATCCTTCAACAGCTCTTTTCCCAAATGAGCCACATGGGATTAAATGGTAACAGCACCTTGAGGCAAGTGGAGGACTCTCCACAGGGCTAATGCTGACTAATGGCTGGATCGGGTGAAGAATCAGCATTTCCTACCACTGTTCAACTGGACTCTGAATACAAGCACAACTGCTACACAGAAGTCACTTAAAAACACTGATTCTAATCCCCAAATCCAAAGATTTCAAATCCTGTTGGAAAAATGGCACCCCTCAGGTTAATTATGCTACAGCTACCTAATAACCTGCACATTTTGTATCTCCCTAATGTTTGTGAGTTATAAACTCCCTAAAGTTTCTAAGAGCTGGTTTCATGACATTCTAAAGCCAAAGGCAACCTTTTTACTGTGGCAGGCTTATGGCAATGAAGTTATTTTCTGTAACAAAGTCTGCAAGTACAATACTGCACATCCCACAGTAAAAGGCCAACAGACAGTGATTTGAATCCCCCGGCAGGTTCCCTACTTGGGATGTGTTATTTCAGCCTGTTAAACAAGTGTAACTTTAGTTTTTAGCAACTCTACTGATTGCAAGATAGTAACAAGGGTGAGCACACAGGCTTAGCACTGCTCCTGAAGTACTTTAGAGCACCAATTCCAAATTGCTGGAAGGTTCTAGAGGGATTTCTTGAAGTAATGGCACTATCTATATTGGCAAGTTTTAGGATCTGAAAGGAAGGGGTAGCTATGGTGGATGACACCTGATCTTGTCTTCCAGAAAAAGAAGAGCTTGTCCAAAGAAGTAAAAGAGATACTCAGTATGTTACTGTGCCAATGCTGAAGAAAGTCATTCAGATAAAGATGCTGAGGTTGCAACACGCTGTACCACTGTGATTTAGATCCAGCACCAGGCCCCACAGTTACTGTGGGCTTACACACACACAACCAGGAGCTGTGTCTTCATGATGCACTTGAACCAAACCTCAATGCCGGGTATGTGGGCTGGGGAGCTCAGCAGGTGACTCAGTTCTGTCGTTTTTGTCTCCCAAGCAGAACAAATGCTGTGTCTTACAGCCCATCTTTCCATTGTCTCACTCCAGGAAGACCTATTTTATACTGGAATGCAGCACAGGAAGGAAATGCAGCTCAGATCCCAGGCCACACTGTTCGTTTTTTCAAGCGTCACCGTAACACAACAGCAACCAGGTAACGGTCCAGAAGTCAGAAAAGGAACTGCCTCAGTGCTTCACCTCGTAACTCAGCTCAGCAGGTAAGGTGCAGACCTCAAAGTCAGAAATTTCATCTGAAATACAGTGGGAAACCAAGTTCAGTCACTATCTATATGGAATCACAGAATGGTTTGGGTTGGAAAAGACCTTCAGATGATCTAGTTCCAACCCCCTGGCATGAGCAGGGATGCCTCACACTAAACCATGGCGCCCAAGACTGTCCAACCTGGCCTTGAACACTGCCACGGATGGAGCATTCACCACTGATCAACTCTTACCCAATTAACAAAAAGTCCAGCTCAGTACTTAGTAGGCTGAAAACCTGACAAAACCTGAGGACAAGACTACTTGGGAACAAAGGCTAATGACAGTTTGAGGCTATTACATTGTGGAACAGAGCTGAAAGGGATCTGCCAGAGCCCTGTCCAGTCTGCTCTAGGACTGCTCAAGGATACTGCAGCCTCATGTAACACAGCAGTAGAAATTAGCAGCTCCTGGCCTCAAGATCACCACTTTTTTCTTTACCACAAGTTCTACAGCAGCCATTATTTCCTTTGGGGAAGCTAATGAGGAAGATTGACTTAAACTTGGGACAGGATTGCTTAACCCTACACTCGTTAGAAAACCCTATTCCCAATAGTATGAGAGCTGCTGTACCTTCACTCACAAGCCTGGGCTATACTCAGGACAGGGCTGGCTGTGTCGGTATTGCATGATGTACACTGTGGACTGATGCCACCAGTACAGCATTACCACCGCAAGGATATGCCACACTTGGTGACTTGAGCCGAGGTAGTTCAGCTGGCCTGTGGGCAAGAGAAAGGGCAGTGGTCAAGTCATTCCATTTGGCAATAACTCATGCTATGCAACTAGCAATCAGTCTCCTCCAGACCTCAACTACACAGGCCACTTGCAGGGAGGCTGCGCAGTTTCTCTAATGAACTTGATCCCAGGTTGTTGGTCACCTTTGGATGCAAGTACACACAGTGTTTTACTCTACAGAACACTTCATGGGGAATGTGGTCAATCTGTTCTCTCACAGGAAGGTGAGGACTCACAGCAAGGACTGTGACACTGCAGGAAGCTAACCTGCAGGAAGAAAAAAAAACCATCCAGAAGAGAATTTCCTACCTGGGAAGTATCTTTCTGGAACTTTGGAAATATAGAAGAGAAAAGCTACAGCAGCGATGAAGTACATGACAACTACACGCGGAGCAAACTCCTGCAAAAGAAAAGGAAGCTCTCCTATTCTGGTAGAAAGTAAAAATAGCAAAAAATAAAGTCCTTACAAATGAAAAAGGCATGACAAAATTGCATCTTCCTTTACTGCCTATGTTATCTACAGACAAAATCCAAGAAGAAAGCAAATGCCCAAGTTTGAGAAAATCTGAATGGGAAGAAACTTGTTTTATCATGCATTTCTGCTTCAGTACACAAGCTACTTGGTATTTCTGTGCAGCCTGCAGATGATGACATCTCTCAGTCAAAGGACATCTTCCAGTACACTGAGCTATCACAGAGTAAGTGAGACTCCAGTGGAAGATCTCATTTACCAGTTGGGATTCTGCTATACAAGGAGACACTAAATGGGGGAAGACGTTGGTGGGGACAACGACAGTTTATCTGGTTTTGCAAAAGGCAGTGTCAAGTGCCCTGTCTAAAGACTGCATACATTCATTCGTGTTGCTCTTCCACGCTCAAGAGCAGCTCTGGACTGGGCTAAGCCCCAGCAGATGCCCAGTGACAGCCCTCCAGCAGAACACAGAAACATAGAATCAAGTAGGTTGGAAAAGACCTTTAAGATCATCTAGTTGAACTTTCACCCCAGGACTGCCGTGCACAGTTACTACTCACTCTGAAAAAATAAGTGTCTTTTTTTCAGGACAGTTAGGTCCCCTGGGGAACTACAATATGATTTTGGGGGTATTTATATTGGGGCACAAGTTACTGTCTCCAGCTGCACTGTGCTGGTTGTTCCCCAGAGCATAATTCTAAGTGGTAATAAAACAAGAACTGGAAAATAGTTCAGTTACTCCACAGTGATGTGAAATGATGGCTGCGTAAGAGACAGCTGAGTAGGCAAATACTGATTTTTGCTGTCAACCTAGGGAACAGAAGAGGAAGGCAATACTCATTCCATCGGTGTATCTCAGTTCCCCTGTCACCTCTGGAGCCGTGGCAGCTCCACAGTCTATTCAGCTTTTGGTTCCTGCCCCTCTCCCTGGGGTGAGCCAGGGTGGAATGTTCCCACAGGGTATGCTTAGTTCTTCAGGCATGTATGCCCAATCGCCCTTGCATCCAGTTTTCCTTCTCATAGTGCACTTTTACATCAGATCTATTCTACTCAACCTGTTCGCTGCTTCTCAATAAACTTCTAAGTGATTGCATTTAGATTGGATGGTCTGAAAGAAGTCTGTGCGGCTTCCCCCTCAAAGTGTAAAAGGACTGAAGGAAAAGCAAAAGGTAAAAGGGAACCTTATTTCCTTCTTTTTCTCTTTTACCTGTACAATAGATGCACCAATGCCGCCGTTGAGCCAAACCCAGTGGATGGTGGGAATGATTCCGTATCCAGACACGGAGCAGAAGATGATGGAGCGAAGTCTGTGCCACTGTTGTGTGAGGTAACTGGGATGAATCTGAGCAAAAAACACTGCCAAGATCATTGCCAGCACAGTGATTAAATATACCTGACGCCAGTACTGAGGAAAAAAGAAAGAAAAGCAAGTTTGTGAGTTTTCTCATCAGGTGTAAAAGTAAACTATGGTAGAAAGCTCTGTATCAATTCTCATGTCACTGCTGTGAGCACCAAGAGAGGGGGTTTGAATGAATGGACTTGTGAATTGACTGACAGTGAGAGGAAGGGATTCTGTCCCCCAGGTACACATGTCAGAACATGCGATGCCTTCACTTTAAACCCACCTCTCCCTTGGTAGACTTGTTCAGCTGCAGGCATGGATGTAGTCTAGGCCTTCAAAGAGGAACCTGTTTTACTTGTACTCTATTAGATCAAGAGAAAATGAGCTTGTTTCTGCCTCATGCAAGCTATCTAATGAGAAATTATGTTTGAATTACGTGTGGTGGGGACACATCCCAGCATCAGTCTCAGGCCTGTGACAAAGACAGGACCTGGGACATGTACCCTGCCTTCATATGAATTCAGGTATTTTCTTGAGGCTTATGCAAGTGACAGCTTGAAAGGAAATCTCAATTATGCACTCAGTCCAGCTGCAACGCGGTATGGCTTTGTGGGTTTTCTAAGTCAGTCCCCTACTGAATCAGGAGGTGGCAGCATCTTGCATTTGGAGCCTATTTTGATCTCAGACCGGTGTGAACTATTTTATCTTCTTTGCTGCGGGAAAGTGTTCTATAAGTGGTTATGGCTAGAGGAAAGGAAATAAAGGGTCCACTATAGATCACTGGCATGCAAGTGCTGCTTGGACTAGCTAGACCTTGTATGGAGATGGTAGGGTTCTAGGTGATATTTTAAGTGGTAATTTTTTGCTGCTTGCTATGTCTGTTTTGTTGGTTTTTTTTTGTGGAACAAGAGGGGCTGTAAGGTTGCAATTAAGGTCATCCCTGAGATGTATTTCTCAGGTCTGTTTCTGACACTTGCATTTGCTTGTCTTGACTTCAAATGGGTTTTTACAGAACTATGATTGCTCCTGCCTGAACCTTATGGAAACCATGAGGTTCTAAACAGATACTTGAAGATAAGTATGGTCTTACGCTCCTTGCTGAATTGTATTACAGTTAGCTTTTTACTGCTGTGAGCCCTACGCTAGGAGCTCGGGTTATATGCTATGCTGCACTGAAAGGATGAGGAATATATTTGGTATTCTCTATTCATTCCCCTGTGTCTGCTGTAATTTATAGTTGCTGAAAAGTACAGCTCTCTTCTTAATTGTCATCTCACTGGAAGTGTATGAACAATTACTGTGTGGTACAAACTGTCTAGCCCAATTAGACAGGGGTTTAAAGAACAGGCTTGACAAGACTAGGTGTCTACATGGTACTGTGATAGATCCTATCATTAGCTAGATAGCCCTACCTTAACTTATCCTGAAATAGATGAATAGCACCCTGATGCAAACCAAGGAATATTTTTGGTCCCCAAAATTGTCCAGTGCTCTGTGCACAGTAAGTATTCACACCCATTGACAGCAGTGTAGTTTAAGGCTGTACATGATGGACAGATAGCTTTCAACAACATAATGGAGAGAACTTGTCAAGTTTCTCTGTCTCGTATCAGTGTTTTTTTCCTCCATTCTGTCCTGTCTGTGAAAGAAATGCGGAGGGTTTAGTACAGACTTCCAAACAACAATTGCAAGAGAGGCAGCACTATGTGCTGTTTGGATAGCAGACTGTAAAGGTCACCTTTTCCAGCTCTCACTGTTGGAGCCAAGTACAGCTAGGTGTTCAGCATGCTGACACTTGTGAACATTTCCTGCTTAGTTTCTGGCTACAGAGAGCTGTTCACTGTTGGAGGTCTGATTAAAGACTGAATATAATCATTGGGGCACTGTTGCTGGGAAGTCATCTTTAGAGAGAGAAGGAAGCTTGTGTCTGATGACCTTGTAGGGGACTCTGTGTTAAAAAGTAATTCCTTGGAAGCCTAACTGAAGCAAAACTCAGTTTCCCATCTGTCTATAGTGGAGTTTCTGGTGTCTAACAAGGAGTGAGCATAAATGCCATTCTCTCAATAGGGGTAGTAGCCTCTTTCCCTACCCTACTCCTCCCCTGCTTCAAATTCTTAAAATTTCAGAGCCTGCTGAGTTTGTTGGCAGACACTGTCTGCATTATTTGTCTTTCTTATAGATAAATCAGGTTCAAAAAAGTGGCTGCTCAGAGGCTTAGATAATTAGAAACAGTGTCTGAGGGGAATTGAAGGGCAGGAAGCAGCGAATCAAAAAAATCCATCTCACAGTTGTATGAATGTTAGTTTAGCAAGCGTATCTGATTTGGGGTAGAGGTTAAGTATGTATCCAACTCTTGACCCCAAAAACACAAACCCCAGAAGAATGGGACCAAATGTTATGTTGTTCATAATAAAGGACAGTATGCAAATAAACGTTAGCAATTGCTTAGGAACTCATTGTCTCATTCTCCATATAAATATGATGATGGTCAAGTTGAGACACACATGCCTCTTCTACTGCAGCAGGAAATTCCTTTGCTCCCCATATTGTTTCCTCTGTTCATCTGCAGTCTTTATGGTCAGACTCTTGGTTGTGAATAAATGTCTTGCTGCACGTTACAAAAACTGTGCCGATTTAAAAAGTGTGTTGCTATATTTGATTGTGGATGGCTGCAGTGTGCATCACTGTTGGTAGATAAACTGGTAATAACCATTTGGGTTTGTGATGGCTTTTGCTTCTGTGAGGGACATAGGTTTTCCTGTGATTTGTTCTCATGAAAGCCAGGCTGCCCCGTTCTTAACCTTTCATTCCATTCCAGCACCAAAGATGCTGTTAAGGCTGTGACTCTGTGTGGTGTCATTACAATGCAGGTTTTGGCTTGTCTCTTGCTTTTGTGCTCTCCTTGTCTTCCAGGTGAATCACTGCTGTTATCTGTTATCACACCCTATTTTTAAATCACAATGCTTTTCTGTTTCTAGGGCTGCTGGAATACCCATTCATAGGATTGGAGTTTAAAGTATCTAATTCTGTGTCCTGTTTCAATTACTTAAAGGTTTTTTCTGTGTGAGTCTATGGGATGGTTATCTGTGTTGCCCTCATTGGATGCTTAAAATAGCAAAGCCATGAAGTTTCACAGGCAAGTAGAAGAGATATAATAGAAGCTGGGGCTGAAAGGATATTGGTGGGTCTTCTTATTCCTCCTCCACAACAGGCATGATTAACTACAGTTTAAGTGACCCTGATTGTTTATTTACAGAATATCTGTAAATGAAGCTTGGAAGAACAGGTTGGACAGTTATTAAGTGCTTGGATACCATGAGGGTGGGTGTTCTTTTGCCTTTGAGTTTTGGAAGTAGGATTCATACTTCAGTGCTTTGCCTCATCGTAAGTGTCAAAGGAATCAAATTAAATTACCAGGAAGTACTGTGTCTAGAGTAGACAAGTGGGAAGAGGTGGAATGGTGAAAAGAAAACTTTGGAACAGATAGCCCAGAGAAGCTGTGGCTGCACCATCCTTGTCAGTGTTCAAGGCCAGGTTGGATGGGGTTTGAGAAACCTGGCCTAGTGGAAGGTGTTCCTGCCTGTGGCAGGGGGGGTGGAACCAGATGATCTTTAAGGTCCCTTCCAAACCAAACCGTTCTGTGATTCTAGAAATATCTTTTATTTAACATGGCACTTCTCAGCCTGTGCATCTGTTCCTCTAGAATCGTCCAAACTAAGTATATCTTAAATTATAACATGAAGAGCTTCTGTGCATTTGGAGCCTTTAAGTTTCACCCAGTTATGCATATGCCTCCCCCAACTCCATCATTGTAAAGCAGAATGAACCCCTCTCCTTTTACATTGTGTGTTTGTGGTACAGTGCTTTGGCTAGGTGATGTATATCAGCTAACTCCTAATGACTGAATCCTGCTGCTGGAAGCCATGGTGCCAGTTGTGTGCCAAGGCTTTCTGTGGGTCTTGATAAGCCTTGCTGAAAAGCAGTGATTTTCAGGGAGAAAGCACATGTGTCAGCTACCTTAGGCAACTTCTGTGCCTTTGTAGGGTTTATCCCAAAGGAGTTACTGTGGGAGCTGGTAACGAAATGGAATAGATTTGAGATGCAGGCAATGGTGATTCACTCCAGAAAAGCTTAAGAATTTGACTTGGCCTCTCATATGTTCTCTTGGAGCATCTACTCATCAAACTTCTTGATACAGCTCTGTGTCGATGCATATGAAACACTGCTTATTCTTTTCTTCTCAACCTTGGTTCTTTATCTGTTGGTTGTTGGACTAATCTGCTTCTGCAGTTCATTGCAGCTGTACTTTGTCATTTGTTTTGTCTCTTTTCAGCTCTTCCCCTGCCACCTGGCTTTCTCTGCAAGGCACTGACAAGTTCTGCTGCAAAGCATGGCAGCTAAGTACATCTCACCTTCTCTGACCCAAGTGTAGAAATTCTTGCATGCTGAGATTTTGGTTTTTTTCAGCCACAGCTTGCTGGGCAATTATTCAGATGAGTCATAATATATAGATCTAATTTAATCCACAGGGTGTTTCTGAGTTTGTCAGCACCATTGGGTCACAAGCTTCACTTGTCTGCTTGTTTCTGATGTGAAATTCAGTGTTTCATTTCTACTACACCTTTGCAGGTCTTGGGTTACTCAGGCATGGACTGTGAGATCCAAATGAGCATATTCATGGAGTTTGGTGCTTTGAGTTTTGGCTCTTTAAGTATCTTGCATTTTCCGGAAAACAGTTAACATGAGCCTGAAGATCTTCTGTTCCACATCCCCTAAAAGTGAAAGCGGATGCAGAAATATGCAATGTCACTGCAGTGACTTTTTCTGCTTTATCCTTGTCTTGGTCGTTTAGAAATTATTCTGCTGGTTGGCTTCTGATGTAATAGAAAAACTACATGATCTTTATTTTTTCTCTGCTCTTGAAATTGTTATACAATGAATTTTCAGTTCCCCTGTAATTTTTCTTTGCAGTGCCATAAATCGTACTAGACTTTCTTTAATCTGACCTGCATGGCTCCCAGCTCCTTGGTTTGTCAGGGGTAACTGTCTTGTGTGACTGAGAGGAGCTGGCCCTGGCCAGCAACTGATCACCCATCAGCTGATGGCTCAGGCCCACCCAGTAGGATGAGTGAGATAATCAGAAGAACAAAAGAAAAACTTGTGGGTCAAGATCAAGGCAGATGGGGTTTGGGGTGAAACTAACTGGGCTACAAGCAATGCAAAGGCAGTACCTTGCCACCTTCCACAAGCAGTGGGATGCCCAGCCACTCTCTGAGCAATGACTACTTTGGAAAATATTGCCCCTGGTGTTTTTTGCCAAGTATGATGTCATGTGGTATGGAATATCCCTTTGATCAGTTTGGGTCAGCTGTCCTGACTGTAATCCCTCCCTATCTTTTGCCTACCTTTAGACTACTTGCTGGCAGGGAGGGGAAGGGTAGAGTGAGAATCGGAGAAGGCCTTGTTGCTGTGCAAGCAGTGCTCAGCCACAGCTAAAATATTGGTGTGTTATCAACACTGTTTTGGTCACAAATCCAAAACACAGCACCATATGGGCTGCTGTGGAGAAAACTAACTATGACCCAACCAGACCAAATGTAATGTTCTGTGACAGTAATCTCTGCAAGGAGATGAACTGCTTTAATTGCCTCCTATTTTATTTTATAGCCTACTAACTGCTACTTTTGAAGTTCTCTGTATTATCTCTATTTGTCATGTAACAACATGTTCTTTCTCACAGTCTTGAAATATCAATTATGTATATATGATAGGTTAATTATCTTAATTATGGCTTTCTTGGGTATTATAGTTCTTTCAGGTGTGGATATATTAGATAGAACTTGACAATTCAAAGAAGAGCAAAAATAACTTTGCTCTGGGAACAAAATGTTTTTTCTCAAGGTCATTCTGACAGTGCTAGATTACTTAAATTTTAAGGCTTCTCTATTTTTTCTTAAAACCAAAACAAACCAAATTCTATTTTTCAAGATATTCTATAGGGCAAAAAGCATTAAAAATTTTCAGTACCTGAGCTACTTGCTTCAACTTAATTCCACTTGCAATACCTATAATTTTGAGATGTGGTCACAGGATATTTTGCTCAACTTAAATAACTATCTCCTAGTCTTAGGTCTGACAGGAGGCAGTGACACTGAGGAAGCCAGGAACCTTCAGACCTGAACCTTCAGAAAGCTGGGTGAAAGCTGTCCCCTCCTTGGAGTAGAGGTTCCTAATTTTTGGAGTCGCTTTGGTTTTCAGCTGCCCTTTCTCTATGGGAGAGTGTGTGGGCCCTGTTTTTTGGCTCAGCCTTCTTACAGTGTTTATGGGATTGCTTGTGAGAGGTACTGGTTTTGGTTCCTGTGTTACTAAGCAGATCACATCACATCCATGTAGTTTAATTTGAGCAGTGAATTAAAAACATCTTACATGGATGGAGTTGGACTGTGTACACAAATATGGGTAGTATCAAGGCAACCCAGATGATGTGAAGTTTGGTTTTCCCAAATGAAAGGGGAACAGTTAGAAGGTCATGAAGCCTAATGCTGAAGATATAGTCTTTCCTTGACTGATAAGTGGTGAAAGGGATTTTAAAGCCCTGGGACCCTGCTACTGATGGGTGAATGCTGTAGAGCTGGCCAGACTTCCGGTGATAGAAAGAGCAACATCCTTGGGGAAGGGATTGTACAAGGTTTGCTGCAATCCATGAACCCACTAGAGTGACCAGAATCAAACCTGCAAAAGGAAAAATCTCTTAGGAGAGGCCTATCTATAAATCCGTTTTATTTCTGTTGTGTTTTGCATAGCACTTCGCTTTTCCTGCTTAAAAAGTTAATTTAGGTTCTAGTAAAACTTGCCTTTTTGAGTTGAAAAGTCTCTTAAATTTCTGCAGAGCTTGCTGCTCAAGAGATGTCTGGAGAGATGCAGCAAGGAAGACCTTCTTCCCCAGGTGAGACCTGTCACAGATGGCAGCAGGCAGCATGCAGGCAGGCTGCTTGGCAACCCCAGCTAACCTGGTGTGCATAGATGCTGGCTTCTGGAGAACCTGCTGGCAAGGAATGGTGCATTGTGATTGCTTTACCTTCTACTATTGTACAGGAGAGTAGGACTTGGCTGTCTTTTGAATTAGAAGCTAGGCACTCCTGGTGGAATAACAGGCTAGGGGTTTTGCTTAGTTCTTGGATCAGAGGCTTTAGCTGGTTAGCGATATCTCTGTGCCTGTCCTTACTCCTGCTGCCTGTCCAGATTGCTAGCACTGCTCACAGAGTCAAGGTCAGCATTTTTGCTGCCTTCCCAAAACACCTGCTGTGTGCAGTGAGACTGGAAGTTGGGTTTGTATGGATCTTTATCCCACTGTTTTTTGGTCAGTGATGTTGACTGTCATTGATCACCTTGCTCATGAGAGTCCCTAGTGTCTAGAAGAAAGACCCCTTTCTTTCAGTAGGGGTGTACATGTCATCTGTGGTGGCATAGAACTATTTAGGGTAAACACAGAGAAAGTGTGACTGCAAAAGACACTTTCCCATAAGAAAACAGGCTGTGATATTTTTTGATTTCCATACCAAATAGGATGGATATGATACCAGTCTGGTACAGATCCAAAACCAGATCTGCCATTTCACTTGTAGTTCAAAAGAAAAAATGGAAATACTAGAAGTGGATGTAGTCCAATGATCAGGTCATAATGGGAGTAATGCCATGGGAGGTTACTGTAAGGATATGCCTGTTGCTTATTCATTCTCTTTTCCTCTACAGCTTTGTAATGCAGCTATCTAAGTGCAAGTTGGGTGGACCAGAAATGTTGTAAACCTGATCCAGGTTTAACTAATGTGGTAGTTTGTCTCTTACTGGCCAATGCCAGTTGTGCAGGAGGTTGTCCTTGGGAGATCCTTGCTTTTATGACCCGTTTGATTGCTTTGCAACATGCTAAGTGACTACTTCTGCAGTATTGCCACAGCTTGAGACAAATTCCCTCCAGTTACAAGTAGGAGTGATGTCAGCCCCGAACTGCCCTGTTATTTAAAGCCAACTGCCTTATATTTTTCATAAATAGTATAAAGCTCTTTGGCACATTCATATCCTGCAGCAAGGTAGTAATTGTGTAGTGCATAAAAAACCCACTATAAACTCATTACTTCTAATTTCACTAAATGCCTGTACCATTTGCATTGTCTGACAATTTTTCAAGTGCTGGAACTTACACCTCATCTTGTAGATGGTTGTTATGTTTCTTGCTGGTATGTGGAGACAAAGCAATGTTGAGTGTTTCAGGTAAAGCACTTTACAATTTCATGTTGTAAATGCCTATATTCAGCCGCTTAGTTTTCAGTTTTGGATAAGATTTATTTCCATGTCTGCTCTTAATACCAGTAATACATTTGAGATAAACCCAGTCTAAACAGCTCAGAGTGATTCTGTCACACTGCAGCTAAGTGATCACCCTCTAAAAAGGTAAAAGGATATAAAAGAGCAGGCAAGTAGGCAAGCTGTTTTCCCTTTTTCCACACAGCTAGTGTTACAGTGAGAATTCATACTGCCTCTGTTCATTCTGAGACATGAGTGATAAAAATGAGAATGATAGTAATAATCCTTTGGGTATTACTAGGTCTTTAGAGTGATTTCAGGAATGAGATTTTTAGGCTACGTATGTAGCTGAAAGTGTTTCCATGCTGACCTTGTTCCGTGACTGACACACAGGTGGCAATGCCAGCACTATCCTGGACAGGGCAAGTCTGTGGCTGTGTGTACTGCAATAGATTGAAGAAGCAGCCTCTTCCTTGACCTGGGAAAAGGCTGGATGCTGTAGTCTTGTCTGGATCAGTGCAGTTTCTGACTTAGTGGAATTAGTGTGATTTCCCCCAGCCCCTCTGCAGTACAATATCTCTTCCTGTGTGTCATGCTATCTTAAGGAGAAAAATCTGAGAGGAGGTACTTCCTTTTTCCTTGAAAAAGGGTGAGGCTTGTTCTGACTATAGGCATTTAGAAATGTTGGCAGAGATATCAGAAAATACAGGCTGATTTAAAACTACCACGCTGCACATTTCCCTGCTCTTCTGGAGGCATGGTTGCTTGCTACCTTACTAAGTGGACTGCTGAGGTTTTCAGGCCTGTGGTTTTTCATCCCATTCTCTCTTGAGGTTTAGCCAAGACCTGACAAATTTTGATGCCTGTCACACTCGTGCTCGTGTGTTTATTGCCATGTGCTGATAGTTTCTGTTTGGTTTGCCAGCTACCTCATATACATGGAAGTAGCATCTTGAGAAACAGCTCAAGTTTTAATATAGTAACTCTCCCTCCTATCTGCCCTTGCAAGTCTCAGTTTTCAGGAGGGGAACATTCTGTTCTCCCATTCTTCCTGCTCTCCTTTAAAGGAGCTCTCTGTGAATGTTTGGGTGAATATTACTCAACCTTAGGAAGTGGTAAGGAAGAATGAATAAAATCAAATTCTGTTCTGCTGACACGCTTACTTTGAGGAGAATATAGGACAGCATCTATTTCTAAAGAGTATGAACTTCCTCAGGCTGGTGTGAAGACCTTCCTTAACTTTTTATTTTGAATGCATCTTTTGTCAATACTCCTTTAATAGTCTGATAGTCTGTTGATCCTATGGACTTCCTGCTCTGACTTGCTGGGAGAAGATTTATTAGTCAGATTGTCTTGATCACACTGTTCAGTGAATCTTTACCAGAGCCTTTGTTATGTTGTGTTGGCATTTTATGAATCAGAATTTGTGATTTTTATCTGCATTTGGACATATCTCCAGGTTCATGAAAGGCATCCTCTTAATAGACTGCCTTCCTCTGTGTTGTCTGTCTTCGCTTGTTCCTAAAGCCATTTTTGTCAGAAGAGAAGAAACTTGGTCCAGGCTTCCAGCACGCTGACCTTAAACAACCTTCAAATTTCTTACAAATATTTAACCCATTTAGTTGTGGAGACCTGATGAGAGAGACTAAGAATAGGTCCAACACACCCATGCTGCTGTCACTCGTAGGGCTGGATGTGTGGCAGACATTGTGCAGGTAGGATTAAATTGGTTAAGCTGCATTCTGGAAGATGCCTCACCAGCTAAGCTTGGTGTAGGCTGCCAGAGATGCCTTTGAGGGAATAAACTGAGCAGTTAACCTGCAATGGTGGTACATATCTGCTTCTCTTTTTGTTTGGGTTGAGCCATTGTTGTGTGTTTTAAGATGGTTTGGTTTAGGTACCAGTAGCTACCTAGAGAAAGTTCTGCATGCATATGAGTATGTGCTTGGTCTGTACAGTCACTGTATCATATCTGGGAAAGTCTTCATATGGGTAGAGGGGTTTGATTCCAGCACTTTTTGTTGTTTCTTTCCTGTTTCATCCTTTGTCAGGAAGAGTCAAAGGTGGATTTAGCCTTTCAGCGAGATTTGCGGCATCCTTGCTACGGAAAACCACTGCAAAGGAAAGATGGCCATGGACAACCTTGGTTGTTTCATAAGGGCGTGGAAGGAATGACTGGTGGTAGCTCATGTGCAAGAGGTATGGGTGACTCTTGGAGGAAACAGGAAGAGTGTGGCTGGTGTGGCACTAGAGAATTTGTGCAAGGAAACTGCCTTAAGTCTATTGTGTTGGAAAGGAAGAAGTTAATCTACTCATTTAGGTGCAGATGAGACTGACTATGTCTAAACTGGTTGGGTTTTTTTTCGCTCATGTGAAAGCATCTCTATGTACAAGATGCTCAGGCCAAGAAGGAAAAGCAGTTTTTCCTACTGTAAGCTGTGGTTGGACAACAGTAAGCATGAGCTGTGTCACTAGTAAATGTGGCCTGCCTTAACAATTTGTAGAGCTGTTGTGTGGGTTCAGGGTTTAAATACCCAGCTAGAGTGGCTGAGGACAGGGAGGGAGAGGTGGAAGCCATAAAAAATAAGCAAAGCTTGCCTGTGTTCCCATGGTAGGCCTCTCAATTTGTGGTTTCTGTGCACTGAGTTCATTAAACATGTATGTGGTGGAAGCAGGATTGCTGAGTAAAGAAGGGGATGCAGGTATTGTGCTTGCTTTTGCTGTCTTTACTGGTCCTTTCTCCCCTCTTGCAGAGCTGAGAAATAGTTGGCTAATGCTTCGCACATGCTCTGCAGTGACAGACCTGGGAAATGTTTGTAAGCTGTCACAAGAAGGGGCTCAGAGTTGAAACTGTCCCTGTTAAATTGTGGATATTATGGACGGTGATACTGCAGTGCAATAGTGCAGCATTAAGTAGATTTATCCCAGGAAGTAGAGCATGCTAATGAGAGGGGAAAAAAACAACTTTAAAAGCCTTAAGTTATTGATAGGGTGTAACAGCTGAATATGAATTGCCTTGCTATCCACAGTATAAATCTGTGAACTATAGACAGATCATCTCCCTGCTCCAAGAGTTCAATCCCACTACACAGGGGTCCTCAGAAGATGATTCTAGCAGTCAGAGCCACTTCCAGTCCAACCTGTTGCAGTTATATGCTCTAGCAACAGTAAGCCCCGGTGATTCCCCAACTGGCTTCTTGCTCATAAGAGATTTGCATTTGTTTGGCTTGATTTCCTTGAAAGAGAATGAAGAACTGAAAAGAAAAACTAAATACCCTTTGTTATTAAATATGTATAAATATAATATATATCATACCTAGTAACATGCCGCTGCGTGCAGCAATCTGAGTCTGGTTTTAGGCAGTCTTAGTGAAGCATCTTTCAACCACAGCGTATTTTGATCTTCCATTTAATTTTCAGCAGGCTTTTTCTTTACCACTCTGACATATGTTTAGGCAGTAGCAGTTAATCCTCTCCACCATGTAGATGCAACTGAATATAGCCAGTAACCAAGCTGTCATTTTAAAACCTGCAATCTACAGAGGAAAGGAGTGTGGTTATCACCAGAAGTAGATATTAGCTACTCACACAATTAAGTTTTCCATGTTATTGGCAAACATTATACTTGGAGTAGAGTAACATGGACTTACATTTCCTCAAACTGATTACATTTAGATTTTTGTCGGGCCTTGCTAGGATGTGTGGGAGAATTCTGCCTGTTAGGTTTTTATCTTGAATCTTGTGGCTAGTGACAGACTGCCTCTTGCTGTTACAACAGCAGCTCCACCTCTCTCCAACATTAATTAGGAGAGGTTACGTACAGTTTAAGTAAACTACTCCTGGGGCTATTTGTGAGGATGACCATAAAGGTAAAGGACATGGAGGGGAGACAGAGGGAAGAAAAGATTAATTGTTAATAGGTTTCTTAGGTTCTCTTCTAATTTTTGTAATGTATTTTTCTTCAGGATAAGGGAAGGGGTTAATAATGAACCACTGGTAATTCTGGGAAGGTGCCGCACCCCAGAGTTACAGGAAGGATTGTTGAGGATGCTGGAAGAAGCAGTGACCTTTGAATTGCTTTTGTTCAACACAGTACAGCTCAGCTGGCTGATGTGGATTGTATGCTTGGTTTTGTCCTATCACAGTACAAAGCAAGATTATGTTAGCTTAACATGTTATAAATCAGATGGAAGTAAGTTCAGGTTACACTGCAATTGACTAGTTAATACAGTTCAGCAGATAATTTGTAGCTAGCTATCATGTGGTGACTTGACTCTTAGCAGTCATCTCTCCTTAGCCTCAATTCCTTACAGGACCACCTCAAGACACTTGTCCCTTGCAGTCCGAACTGCCAACATACAGAGTTAAAGATGGGTAGCTTTGAAAGGCAAGCTTCTGTGTTCAAACATATGACTCTGAAAGGTGCTAGGCATAGAGCACCTGTTTCTTTCAAAAGAAGCTGTTGGAGCTCTTTCTGTAGATAAACAGAAATGTGGTTTTGGTACAAAGTTAAGCCTGACTTACTTAGCAGTGTCTCCCATAGGTTGCTGTCAGTGTAAGGATCCTGGATTATCTAAGATATAAACAGGACTTTTCTATCTAATCAAGTCTGAGAATTAAATTTCCTTCAGCAGTGTTGAACTTTCAGGGAGAATACTTGAAGTGTGTTTTATTGTCAGTGTAATGGAGATTCCTTTCCCTGCAACGGAAAGAGCAGTGTCCCTTGGGTTTGGTCCAATTGCCATTATATTGGCTTCTAATATTATCTAAGACACTTTGGGGGTATCTGAGATGTCCTCTTGGGTCTAGCACATAGGACTTGGGCAGACCCTTATCCTTCCTGAGTAGCAGTTGGAGCCTGTGCATGATATAGATGTTGGCACAGGCTTAGAGCTGCTTGATGTTGGCTCATTTATCTCCAAGAAAGAGGCAGAAGAGCCAGTCCAGCAGCACCTAACTGCTAGGCTAAGTGGATGTGGGGGGGACTTGACACTTGTGAGTGTCAGCTACTAGTAGTATTACCGTGATTGTCTCAATGTTCGAAGTATGGCTAAGTTACTTACTGTGGAAGTAGGAGTTTCTCCTTTCATCTGTGGCCAGAGATGCTGGAAATCTCAGTTTTCTTTTCAAACAGATTAGCAGTCATTCTGGTCCTGCTGGTGGCAGTGACAACTTGAGTTAAAGATATCTTTGGAAAATTGTAATTTTTTTATTGAACACTTTTAGTTGAAGGCTTTTCCTCCTCCAGAGCCCACATCTTGCTGACTCCTGTGGGAATGCTATGTGCGGCCGAACATCTTGAATACATGTTCCTCACCTCCAGCATAGGATGTAGAGTTGCCAAGCACTTCCTAAGGGTTTGGCCTGGGAAAGTTCTTGAGTATTTGAACTAAAACACTGTTTATAATAGATGAGTGCTAGTCTGTGCAAAGTGAACTGCCAAACCCTTGTAGAGTCACCATATAGCAAAGCATTTGTTTTGTGGACTATGTCAGCGTGAGTAAGTCTTACTGACTTTCTGAATTAAAAATCATCTAAATGCCTAAACTTCTGCTAGTGCTCACGTCTCTGTTAAATGGGCTTTGGATCAAGCACAGAGGGTATTTGCATGCCTTCCAGTTGTAATAGTATTTGCTGTCTTTACTAAGCATCATTTGGTGTGGAG
>JANHGB010040365.1:0-11122 GCA_026283785.1 Coracopsis vasa | reverse complement strand
GGACGGACAAGTTGGGGGCTTGGCTTTTTGTTGTGTTTTTGGTTGGGTTTTTTTTTGTTTGTTTGTTTTTTTGTTTTTGTTTTTTTTTTTTTACAGAAGAATCTAGCCCAAGTGTAATTATTCCTGAGGAGGATATCTCCCTGAGCTCCATTAAAACATCCATTGGGTGAGTGGCACCCAGCAAGAATGTTGCAAACCTTGGTAAGCGCAGAGAAACGTGGCTTATTTACAGCAATTTATTTTACTTTTGCATTATATATTGTAAGGAGTCTACTTACAAAAGCAAATACGTAATTTGCTCTTTAAACTAGAAAATGTAAACCACCTTCATTAGCTATGGTGTAAGCTACATCTTTCTTCCGCTGAACTGAAAAGCCTTTCTTTCAAAAGGATTTTTATATGGTATCTTGCAGGTTTAAAAAGTGATAGCAATGTACTTGTAGGTGTCACCCCCCCTGCTCTGACAAGTTTTTTTGGTATTATAAACCCATCTTATCTTTTTTTTTTTTTTTCCCCCATTCCTTGTGATCTTTGTCAAATCTCAGAAAAGTGAGTCAGAGACTACAGTGGAGAAACTTTCTAGGGAAACTGGTCACAGCATCTCTGTCAGCGGCACAGCTGTAACAGAATAATAAGTTTTATGAATTAAAATGTCAGTAGAGCTGCTGAATCTGTTTCAGCAGGTTATCTTAATACCATTTTTATTTCCACTGGCCCATGACAGCATGAAAAAGGGAAGATTGGTGACATTTGCTCAGTATTAATTCTAAAGGTGAAGGAAGTTTTTATTCCTTCTATAAATAAAAAATAACTGTAGCCAGCATTTGGATGAAGGTGTATTGGTAATGTGGACAAAGAGAGGTACATATTTTATAAATAAGGACACCATAAAGTTGGAATATATAATCAGTAGTGTGTAATATAGAACGTCAATATTCATTGAAGTATGGTAAAGCTACTTAGTAGTACTCCTGGAGCAGTGATCCAGATGTTGTCTCCTAGGAAACACTAAAATGTATTTCCGTATTAGCTGCTACTGTTAATGGTCTGCCTTAAAGAAAAAGGTACGTCTCAATATGTGTTTGTGTGTATATATATACACATATATATATGTATGTGTGTATTTTATACATATACACATATATTTATAATGTTGCTGGTCCAGAATGTTAGGGATGCAAAAAGGGAAGTGGTGAGGAATTCCTTCAGAAAGTCAGAAGTGGGTAACTTAACTTATACACCTTGAGCATCAAAATGATCTAAGTGCTATCTAAGAGCAGCACATGCAGTGATAAATATTCAACAAGAGCTATTCTTCGTTATTGAGGTACTTGCTCCTTGTGCCTGTCAGTGTAGACTCAACATACAACATCTTTTTTTGAAGTTCCATTGCTATTTGCAATAGCAATGTGTGCCTGTGACCCAGGTGTTGGTTTATCAGGTCCACAGAGGACAATCAGTGTTAGAGTCAGGACTGCAAACACTGATTTCTTTTCTGTGCTGAATACTCTCTCTCTTCCTTTGTTATATTGACCCGAATAAGGATTATTACAGTAAAACTAACAAAATTAATACTAGTTTAATTGTCACTATTTTTTAGGCAAAGGAAATTCAGGAGAAATACGGACACTATCTTCGATTACCTTTGTATTTGCTTAATATTTTATAAAATATTTCGAGATTGGATCACCAGTAATAAAATAGTACATAAATATGTTAAATTTGCTTTGCCACCTATCTTGAAGCCAACACTGAAAATTGTTTTTCCAATTTGAGGTTAAAAATTACATCTTGAAATAAGTGTTACTGGTATTCTTTAGTGGTTGAAATACAGTACAACAAATTCAAATAACAGTAAATTTTGTTTTCATCTGAGTCTCAAACAAGACTGGACTATGAGCTGAGAAATAAATGCTTATGAATGTATTTTGATACGCAGGTATGCAGAGATGGCAACTTCTACCTTAGTCTTTCTCTCTAATTAGCAGAAACAGTGCTCTTGTTCCTTTATAATTATTTCTAAACTAATTATTTTCAAACATTCATTCCTCACTAAGAATTAATTACACGTGAAGTTTGAGTTTTAAAACTTAAACAATGTTTGGAACTCTGCAGACATGAAGAGTGGTGCTTCTGTCTTACACCTAATTCTCAGATCTTTCTAATCTAGCTCCCAGAGTGGGCTGGACCTATAGTGCTTACTCACTAAAATTTCATCCTTGGACCAAACAGAAATATCAGTATACTTTCCCAGACAGGATTCTTCTTTGTATATTGATTTGTGTCTATGTTATTTACTATAAATTAAGTAAGAAATCAAGCTGCTAGTATCTGATGTCTATAATCTTTTCCTTCACCAAAATGCATAGCAAACTTCTTGTTCTTTATCTGTTACTGCTAGGTTGTCTGAAGTGGATGCTTTATTTAGCATGTAAAAAGCCATCATCAAATTAAACTTCTGTAGTATCCAGAGAGATCATTATGATAGTTCTATGTTAGGATATTACATATATTTTCTTTGTTGTAACCAATAGCAGGACAGTTCTTTTGGTCTTTATCTGCATTGCTTTATTTAATTAACTGGTGAATTATGATATCTCAGTATTTTAAGAGAAAAAAATTCTGTATTTTCTCTCACTTTTGCACAAATTTAATATGAATTTGGGAATAATTTCACATTTCTTTGGTGAGATTAGATCCCATATGCACATGTATGAAATATAGTAAATTTTAGTTATACCTTGCTCAGATGCTGAAAATGCAATTAGAAGAGTAAGGTTTAGATAGTTGTCAATTTTACATTGCCTTACTGAGCTGCTTTGCTTTTAACAGCCTTTAATTTCAGACGGGAAACAGCCCTGCACCAATTCTTTTGCAGGCAAAAATGCAAACCCCTAAATAGCTAAAAGAGCATTCCTTGCTGATTGCCCATACCCCTGTGCTCATTCCACGGCATCCCCCATCCTCCTCGCAATCTGGTGAATTATTTGTACACCTTTGTATAGCATACTTGTAAAATGAGATCCTCAGTCTTTCTACTGGGATTATGCTATTATGTCAGCTAGAAAGGTATACAGAAACTCGCTTTGCTGTGTTTAAGATGGATTTTAAAGGCAAATAGTTGCTTTCCAGAAGCCCAGAAAATACAGTCAGAGCTGCTTTTGAGTACTGGTTAGACAGCGTTTGTTTCAGAGGGAAAGAACAGACCGTATTAGAAAGGGTTGGTGTTCCTAGGTGCACCAGACATTTTTTTTCTGTTGTTTGAAAGCAATGGAAAACTATAGAAAACTATTACCTAGGGAAAGAAAGAAAGAAAGAAGCATTTATGTACTCAGCTACCTAAATGTTGCAGAAGACATTATTTTTGAGCACTGTAATATTAAACCTCACCTGCAGCACCCTTAATTTTATGCTCAGAAGTTCACTGTGGACTTCCATAATGAGACGAAGAAGAAAAGGAAACTGGAGGAAAAAAAAAAAAGTCATATACCATAATTTCTAAACATCTCAATAGAAAATTGATTTGCAAATACTTGTTTTGAAAACTGTGTAAGCTACTTAGTGTCACAATTTTTTAAAACGCAAGTTTAGTCCTTTATAGGACATTCAGTAATTTAACATTTATAAAAATAAATTTTGATTGATCTTGATTGCTTTCCTGCAAAGGCGTTCATTTATGCTTGACTATTCATAAGTTTAGGATATCTTTCAGGATGATTCTTCTTTATGTTTTATTAATTCTGACTCCAAATGCTGTCTGTAATCGTGCCTGTAAAAACAACTGTATTGCTTACAGTTACTAAGCATCAACAGCTGAGGAATGACATGAGTAGGGTATAATTTGTACATTCCAAATCTATAGACTTTTATTACAGTTAATCAGCAATACACAACTCAGACTTTATTTTGGTTTTTTTCCTGCTTCATCTGCTTGGACACTGATCTTACACTGCCATTGATGTGTTTAGCGTAAACAGTCTCATTGAATTCAGTTTAAAAGGTATAGATACTAAAGTTCAAATAACGAGAATCAATAGTGGCATTCCTAAGAAATCAAAACAATATATCTGGTTACATCAGATGCTATAGGACTTGATTTTTAATTTGTACATGCTTAAATGAATGAGCACCTATGCAGATGATGCTGAGGTACTGTTGGTACAACTCAGTGAGCTTCCAGGTGAGTGGATGATCTGGCTGCCTGAATCTGTTTCAACTGTGGGCCTATCTTACAGCCAAGCCTAGATACTCAACTAGTTACACTTCAGATTAATTTTGAATATGTACACTGTCTTGTGGAAGATAAATGTGTGAAATACAGCTGGTTTGACTGCTTGCCAATCAGAGAAATATAGTTGACTTTCTTTTGACTCTCTTGCATTTTGGGACCTTATTCTGAGATTCGTATTTTTTAAAAAGCAGTTAGCTTTGTGTCTCTGCAAAGCTCAATTATGTATGACATTTAGAAGAAAGAACAGGAGATTAAATCAATGACAATTCGTCATATTATGTCTCACTCTGACAAGCTTAATTTTAAGAATATTTGAATTTCCTATACCTGTTTCCCTGTACTTTACCCATGATGGTGCCAGCCCAGAGTGAGGGTTGCTAATACTGTATGCCAATCAAAAACGAAGACTAATCTTTGTTATTTGCAAAGAAGTAAGTGGCTAACTAAAAGCATGCACCTAATCTCAGCCTAGAATAACATGAATGTGGAGAAAGTGCCTCCCCTCTCTCCTTCTAGTCTTTAGCACATGAATAGAATTGCTTTTTTTTTGATATATCAAGTTCTCTGGCTACTTCAGAGATTGAACCTAGTCAGGAAGAAGCAGAATAAAAAACAGTTTTATGTTCCCACATAATGCAGCTACAACACTTATGCCGTGTCTTTGCACTCGTGGATTGGTTTTGAACATACTGTTGTAGTAATCCAGAATGAGATGAGGCCTCACACTGACTACCTCTCATGCAATAACCCCAAGCTCATATAGTACTTAATATTGATTACAGTCGAGCATCTTTTGGCCACATGATTCAGGGAGGTGGTAGTGGGGGGAATAGTAATTTAATTATATTTAATTTAGTAAAGACTTTATTCCAGTGATGTATGTTGTATGCACAATATCCATAATACCAACTCCAACTGAGAGAGGTCCTACAGCTTCTAGTAGGAAATAAAGGTGAACCTGGCTATGCTGTAGTTTATGTTGTGCTCTAAAATGTAACGAAAAATGTCATCTGTTTCCTTAAGGCTGATCTGGATTTACCAGGATATTGTGTCCAAAACAAAACACACACACACACACAATTCCAGTTACTGAGGAAACATGATGCATCTTTACCTGTTGCAATGTAATTGGATAATGCATGTACAAATGACTTGTTTAGCCTGCCAATGAATGTTGCTAATGCCTTACCAAAAAAAAAAAAAAGCATATTTTTTGTATTTTTTTCCTCAGAGGCAAATCCAAACAATGCTAGATTTGGGAAACTGTTTACTGAAAAGCATTTTCTAATAGATCTCTGAAGAAGTGCAATTGTATAATTATTATTGTTCAATGCATACAGTACATTGTCTCCATCACTCTGTACACTGCTGCTATTAGTGCTTGTTCTAATAAATCTCAATGTACACTGTTTAAACTCCTGTCATCTGTGTTATGATTTGTTAACATAAACACTTTAGAATTTGGTTCTTGAATGAACTATTTGTAACTATTTAATTGAATTGATTATTAATTGTAAAATTCTTAATATATATTGATTTTGGAAAGGTGCGTGATAGTGGCAGCAATAGCACTGAAAGAGCGGCTTCTCACAATCATCATCCTGGTCCTTTCTAACCTTTTTCTACTGCAGGATTATTTTTATAAAACTTCTCCCATGTGATTCTCTGTGCAGTTCCTTTAAATCTGGCAGGAGGTACCAACTGCAGTCTCAAAGAAGATAATTTTCTTTTTGGCAGTTCCCAGTTTTATCTTCATGCTACAGCTGGTAAGAGCCTTTTTGTGCGGTATGTTCTCAAGTTTTGTGAGAGGGTGTAGAGAAAATGGCTCTTGTAGTTCTCTAATAGAATTGAATAAAGAGGTGTGGGAAAAAAGAAATAAATTACTTGACACCCACCTCTTCTGGCATCTTGGAAAAATACTAGTATGTGGAATTTTTCCGTTCTATGTTCTTGTCCTTATTCAGCCCTTAAATCAGTTACATTTTATTTAAAATGAAAGCGTAATAGAAAACAAGAATTTGGCTGGGAGGAGAAATTAAGGTTTTTATTGTTTCTTGGCACTGTAAAAAGAACAAGTGTTCAAGCAGTCTGGAAGGCTGCCTGAGTGGAAGCAACAGCAAAGGAAGGGAAAGCACTTTTTTCCATGAATGGCAATGCTTGCTTTCTTGTGTCAGAGTACACATCTGATCTTGTCCAAACCAGTGCTTTAAGCCAGGTTGTAGACTGGGAGCTTATTCCCTGTTAAACAATTCTATGAGCAAAATTCAGATCTGGTTTCACATTTGTGTAGTTGGGATCTGTACTTTGCTTGTGAATGCTGTGCAAAACAAATCTAACACTTTTTGATGACTATTTCTCATCAAAATTACTGTGCATAATTGAAGTGTGAAAAGCTGTATGTCATTCCTTAATTGATTGAAAAAAGAATTATTTGGGAATAGATTAGAGTGCAAGAGGCCTATGAGGCAATCTGACATCTTATTTACCATAAAAAATATTTCTTTAAGTATGGTAATAATTTTTATATTTAAATTTTATCTAACCGAAAACCAGATGATACTTCTTCTTAACCACAAACATGTAGGCGCTGTGGTGTGGTGAAGTGAGACAGTGTGGGAAGCTATTGACAAGATTTTATACTGACTCAGCTAAAGGAGTTGCCCACAGAAAGCTGTTCCAAGTTTCCCTGCCAATACAAAAATCTGTTCTGATGTGATGACACATGGCATTATTGTTCAGCCAATGTATCAAGCAACATGGTTCTCCAAGTCCTTATGAGCTTATTAAATATTTAGGTTGGTCTAAATGTTAAAAGCCACAAGTATGCAATATTTACTGTTCCTGCACCTGAATCTGCAAAATTATTTTTTTCCACTAAGTAGTCATTACTAAATCAGATTAAAAGAAACTAATCTGAAATATCATTCAAAATGAATGAGGTACTGTGGACTAGCTGAGGAGGTACTCTGTAGTTTATTTTGACTGAGTGGTGAGTCTAATTTTTCTCAGTGCCAGTAAATGAAATGTCTTATATTTAGACTCTGCTTTTTATTTCTGATGGCAATGTCTAAGATGTAACTATTAGGCAGAGTAGCTAAGAGACAGGCTAGGTTGTATACTCCATATCTACATCCCAAGTGTGTACTAATAATGGTAAATCTAAAAAGAATTCAGAGCAAGTTAACAAAGTATGCATAAATGCAAGCTACAGACATGAATCGGGTTTGAAGATCTTCTTTACCTATGATTAGATTACATTTGCAATCACACGGGAAAGTTCCAAAGTAAAACCAAATATGTAGTTGCATTTCTCACTGATGACTGTCTGGCTGTATTTCCTTCAGCAAAGAAATGAAATTAATTACTAGCTCAACTTTCATGACTGTCCAAGGTTTCCTGAGCAGGTTTTTTGACAAGTCAGTGGAGGAAAAAGTATAAGGAAACATTTCCAAAAGGTTACAGTTGTTGGACTGCAAGTGGCTACATGTTCTGGTAAGGACGTTGAGTTGTTTTTTGTTTTTAAACTGATAAAATCTAAGCTGTAGATTGCCTTATAAGATCCTCTTTAAGTAGGTTGTTTTTGAGGGCCTGGTATTACATTTAGCAGTCAAAAGAAAATAAGGTTATACAGCGCAAGGGCACATCTATTCTTTAGTTCAAGAGTTGATTTCACTTAAATGCTGATCAGCTAACCTATAACAGCAGTATTAGTCAGTCTGCTCTTTATGTTTGGTGACAAGAATTTTTTATGTCACCTGTGTGTTAAAATGTTTAGTATTTGGAAACTGCTCAAATATCTTCTTATTTCATGCCTACACATGTGAAAAAGAAAAAAAAAATTAAAAATAGGAAACTAGATGGGGAAGTGCTCTCATAGCATGAAAGGAATGGCCTGAATAAGAATAGAAGTGATTATAAAAGAGGATATTGAATTCTTGGGTGCCCTACAAACACCTACTTCATTTTGTCTGTTTATAAATACTCTGTAACCAAAGACCTGAAAGTATTTTATAATACTAGTCAGTTCTTGCAGTATCCTGCTCAGGGAAGTGATATATTACCACAGCAACATGCAGTAGGTTTCATAGCCTGAGGTTAATTGCCCAGTATCACACAACTGCTAGTGGCAATGCTAAAAATAAATACAGTTCAAGCCTGCTGTTCAGATTAAAACATAAGGAGAAGAAGCAAGGAACAACATATGTCTACTACTTAAAGAAGTTTTGTATAGAGATAACTGTACCAGTGCCCATCAGACAGATTAGCATGGACAATGTGAATTATAACATAGTAGCAAATCCTTTGTTTTGTCCACTTTCTTCAGACATAGTGGTGCAGCGACAGCTACGGTTCTGCATCCTTGTGCAGGAGGATGCGCAAGCCCATGAAGCTGTCCTCTAACACAGACACACCCACTCAAAGGTGCTGGAAAAAAGGATTTAGCCATTCAGGCAGCATCCTCCAAAGGAAAGGCACCATTCAACCTACTTTAGGTCACACTGGCTTGCTTGTTTCCAGATTTGTCTTTACAAGTGAATAATAATAGATAATGAAAGTAGCTTCATTGTATGCAGCAATGTTTATGTAATGAATGACCAGTTCTTTTTGCTGAGAGATGTGTCTGCTTCTCATATGTAGTAAGGTTAAATACAAACACACTTTCTCAGCAAATCTCTCCCTGGAGTACTACTGTTGCGTTTCTTATTATTAAATGCTTCACAGCTAACACATCCATCTGCTCATTAAAAAATGCTGCAATAATATTGGGACAGTTAAAAGTAAGAAATGGTTGGGATATTTCATACACTTTGGCCAGTGATAGTCATTTAATATTGTATTATTTAAAGATGAACACATGAAATGCAAATTAAGTAGTGTGCACATATGTGAACAAAGGTCTGAAAACTGAAAGGTAAGTCTGTGAAAGATCATATAAAACTGTCATCAGAACGTATGCTCCTTAAACTCCTTTGTGTTTCCTTTTCATCATTAACATGGCTCTAGTGAGAAGGCAGCGAAATGGTACAAAGGAGCCAACTGTGCAAAACATCCCCTTTTCATCAAGTCAACAGATGTTGCTTGTAGAAAGGTGAAAGGGGGATGATGTCAACCAAAAGGCGTAGGGAAGCCAGTTGAGCTCCACATCTTGCCATCCTTCACTGATGTAACACTCACAGTACAGTACAGCTTTTAATACTTTGATTGCTGGACAAGTGTCATGCTATAATATAGCACCTCCTGGCGGGAGATCTACCTTTTATGTGTTCTGTAGCATGAACTATGAATATGTATTAGCACAATCTGTTATGTGGCAGGGAATAGAAGGAGGTTCCAACAGAGTTTACTTCAACTGTAAACCTGAAAAGTATTATATAAGAAACTTAGTGAGTGTATGTATCTGTCATCCAAATGGGCTGTTAAAGGTGACCTTGGAAATAAATTGAAACAGCCCTAATGGTATGCTTTAGATATCTGTATAGAAAAGGACAACAGTTTCCTTCACCTTTTTATTTTTTTAAAATCCATTCTAATTGGTGAAGAAACTGTTCACAGGCAAAAGTCCCATATAAATGAAACATAAAAATCCATTTAAATACTGACTCCTAGAAGCTTCTTATTAAAATTTTCTCCTGATACTACAGATAGTAGTGAAATATTCAAAAGCATTTGGCTCCACAAGAAGTAAAACCTACTTTAAATGTGGGGAACTTAAGACATTTTAGGAATAGGCTTCTGATGAGTTGCCTCTCTGAATTTCTGAGTTCTCTAATTCTGATACGGGGAGGCGGGGGTGAGTCAAGTGCTGTTAAAACCACTTAGGTAGTGAAAAAAATAAAGCATGTATTTAACAAGGACCATATTTGGTCCCATAAATTGTTACTTTTGTTACCTCCTGAAACATAAGGGGATCTATAGTGAACAGATTCTTGCTTTCTAGGGACATACTCATGCCATCTGCTGGAAAGTTATGGAATTTAGCAAGTATTTTTTTTTTATTATCTTTTCAGTAGCATTTTATTTGCTGGTTTTTAGGTGTTAAATTCTTGTGCTTATTCTTTTTGTAAAGATCTGTAGGTAAATGTAATATAGTTCAAAGGCACTTAAGTCAGGTGGTCTGGCAACTTTTTGTACATTACGAAGGTATTAAACAAATTGCCAGCATAATTTGGTACTGATCGTGTGCTCTTAACCCTTTCAAGTGAAACACCAAATCAGTTTATCCAGTCAATTAACACTCAAGACTTCATTTCTCCTCTTGACTGACTGTTTAAGCATGCTAATGTTATAATATGGTTGGCCGTGACAGCAAACAAATTAAAATCATATCAGTTCATGTGGAATACAGAAATATCAAAATAACTTGCAAATTATTCTAGATTGAAATTAGTGAGATAATTCCACATTTTCAGTTCCTTGGATATGCCTCCAGCTTGAACGTACCTTAGGTCAGCCTATAAATGCATCTTTAAACACCTCATCATTGCACATATTCAATATTCCTGTGGGTATAATTATCTAATAATAATGCAACAAAAATAATTATGGAATTTACCAATAACCAGTGAGGAAGCATTCTGCATCCTCAAAGGTTATGCAGAAAGCAGGACTGTCCTCTAGGTTTTACTATTAAATAATCTCCAGGCTCTTATCAAGACAATGTAATGAAAAGATACAGTATTTAAGCATCAAAATTCTCTTCTATATATCACTCTGTTACTATTCCATGGGTAAGACCAATTCTGAAGAAATAGAACTCATCTTGCATATGCAGTAGGCTAGGTTGGACAGAGCCTTGGGTGACATGGTTTAGTGCGAGGTGTCCCTGCCCATGGCAGGGGGTTGGAACTTGATGATCTTAAGGTCCTTTCCAACCCTAACTATTCTATGATT
>JANHGB010040363.1:12610-27555 GCA_026283785.1 Coracopsis vasa | reverse complement strand
CACTGGAGCTGCTCTAAGGTCTCCCCTTCAGGAGCCTTCTCTTCTCCAGGCTGACCCAGCCCAGCTCTCTCAGCCTGTTCTTCTAGAGAACAAAGTAATGAGTGATTTCAACACAATTTTCGCTCCTGAGAGCAAATGGAAGCACTTGCATACAGGGCACATTACCTGACTCATGCACAGTTAACGTGCTCATTAACCTGTCCAGGAACCCCCGGACCAGCAGCAGGACGTAAAGCTACATCTATTCATGCATCTCTTCAGCCCCCTCTTCTCTCGGGGGGGAAAAGATGAATCAGCCATGCAGGAAGAGAGTTCTGCTCCCATCTCACCCCACTGGCTCTATTTGCACCATCTCTGTGATGCTGGAGCATCTTTGTGTGTTTGTACCATGATGCGAGACCCCATGCCCCCATCCCCATCAGCTCTTTACACATACCCGGTCCACAGAGCAGGGGAGAGCCCTCCAGCCTGCTCTTGACAACACCAGAGACCCAAATCCTGCAGCAATCAGCAAAGTTCCGTGTTTCCTCCTTATTCATGGGCCTGGCTGATGGCACAAGCAGCTGGAGCAGCAGAGGGAAGCCAAGCGAACGGCTTCAGCTCTGCACCCACCACAGGAAACACCTTTTGGGCTCTAATAAACACCGGAATGAATGCTCTGAGCGGGGCCTCACAGAGAAGCGTGATGCCATGAAACAGGCTCTCATGTCCCCATCACCCTGCCTGGTGCAGCTGCGCAGCACTGATGGGGATGAGGGTGCAGATGCACAGCAAAGCTAAACCTCTGCTGTGGGGCAGCAGAGGCGCTGGGGGTGTTCCACAGGCTGCTCCGCAGCAGGGAATGCTGCCATCCCATCGGGAGATGGCTTTGCAAACACTAAGGATTAATCCCATCACCACGGACTACACAAAGGACAAAGAGAGATGAACGTTTCCGAAGCGCTATCTGCCAGCTGAGTGTTTTCCAGCCTGGAAGGAAGTGACTGGGATTTCCCTGGAGTTCAACTCCTCAATGCTGTCTTCTTTCTAGAGAGCCCGGATTGCCTGGGAAGAGCCTCTCCTCCTCCCGAACCGCTGGGAAGCAAGCACCAAGCGAGGCCAGATGTCCCCTGGCCATGGGGCCAGGCTGCTCCCCATGAGTCCCCATCCCTCTGTGGCCACAGTGCTGCTTCCCACTGTCCCCAGGCACTCCACATGGTCCCACTGCTGTCACGGACCGCTCGGGAATGATGCAAAAAGCATCCCTGGCACCAGCATTTGTGGTACCAGCGGGGGCCCCATTTTGGACCATTTTCCCCCCAGGAATGCTTTCGGGGGAGGAAAACCAACCCTCTCCAGGGCCCGTGTGCTGAGAAGCAGCACAGATCTCACGCTCATCCATAAGCTCTGTAAACAAGCACAGTTTTCCTCCCACTCTGTTTCCCAACTCCTTCCCACCCCACGGAGCCAGAGGAAACATCCTGATGGAGCACAAAGCATTTCTGGCCCCCGGCGCTGCCCTGGGTCACTGACCACAGGATTTCACTCCCCTCCCTCCTCCAGCTCCTTGGAATAACGTTTCCTTGAGTGCAAAATGTTGCAGCTTTTTCTCAGCTTGGGATTGTTTTAGGAAACTGTGAGAGGGGGAAAACCAGTCCCTGTTCAGGCGTTGGGATGAGCACGTACCGGGGCCAGGAGCTCGTCCATGAGGCTTGGTTCACATCCCATCACACACCATCAAGAAGACAGAGTCAAGAGACTTGGTTACACCAGGATTTTCCCAGCCAGGATCCAGCAGGTTTAAGCAGAATAAGCAGGGCTGCTCTATAACAAGGGAAAGGGAGGGTGCCCTAAATCCAATCCCTCTGGAAGTAACCGGGTCTTCAATTGTAAGGAAGTGAAAAGCCACACGGATGGGGATTGAAGAGCTGCGGGATGGTAGGGAGAAGGGTGGCTGCTGGATCCTACGGTAAGAAACTGCTTGGGAAGATGCTATGGGGTGAAAAAATCCAGGCAAAAAGGAGTGCTGGGAGCACCAACATTCCTACTTCTGTGATAGCCGGAAAACATCCTTACCCAGCCCCAGCTGGGACATGAACCAGTGTAACATGGCAAACAGGACTCCTGTAGAGCAGGGAGACAGCGCATGGAGCAGCTCTCCCTCATTGTTTTCCACCCAAAAACTTCCCTGGAAATGAGCCCCCGGGGTGCTCCTCAGGCCATGGGGCAGCATCCTGCAGCCTGGGATGTGCTTTTCCCATCACAGCCATTCCCGCACAGAGCCATTCGCTCCTGGACAGCTTACAAAACCACAGGGGTTTTTTGGGAAGTTTATCCCAGTTGGGGGTAAAAGTTTTCCAAAAAAGAAGGAATTTAAAACTAGGAAGAAAGAAGAAACAAACGCAACCTTCTGAAGGCTTCAGGCTTCAGAAACCCGCTTCCTGCCAGTGCCAGGAGCTGCCAGAGCCTGGTGCAGGAAGGTCGCATCCACATGGGATGTGGGAGGCACCGAGTCCCCATCCTGCCCAGTGCCCAACAGGGAGCTGAGGCCCGGACAAGCCCTTCCTTGTGCACCAGCAACCAGGAGGAGGGAACCCATCCCCACAAGTGAAACGGAGCCGTGTTCTTCAGGCACAGGGAAGCTCATGGAGGAACAGTTGCGACATTCCTCCCCTGCTCTGTGATGCACCCGCATTCCTCAAATCTCGCCTTTTCCCTGTTTCTCCTTGGGTTTTAGCACACGCTGCTCCAGAATTGGGTTTCTTTGCACTTTATGTAGTTCTAAGAGCAGCCAAAGTGACTCTGTTTGATGGAGATTCACTGTGAATCCCTTGGGAAGGCACAGGAGCCACCTGAGCTCACAGGGATGCTCACTGCACACCGCAGCTCACCCGTGTTCACCCAAGCACTATTTCTGTACATTCAGCTTTTTGGATGCCTGCTTAAAGGACTCGGCATTTCCACGAGGACTGAGTTTTCCATGGATCTGCTCTCAGCTATGTACACAGCTTCATTGGGATAGAGGGCCAGATTCTGGGAGGAGGAGAGCTGCTGCTGCACTCAATAAAGAATGCTTTCCAGGCCATACAACTGCCTGCCTCTGCAGAGCCATAGGGGATGGCTGAGGGGCTGCTGGGCACGGTACCATATCCCTGGGCTCTTCCATCCCTCTCCATGCCCACGGGGCTCCATTGGGATCCTCACCTGCCCTGCTCTGCTTCGCGGGCTGAGGTGCCTCCGGACACCCAGGAACGGACACAGGGATCAGAGAAACGTGGGTGCTCCTTGATCCTGGAACAAAGGGAAACCCTTTAGTTCAAACTGCACCACTGCTGCCTGCCCCACTGGGCACAAAGCCTGGACCTCGGCAGCACCAAACGCACTGGAGGGATGCTGGGTGCCAACATGCACCGGGGTGCAGCCGCCGGTGCCAGTGCAGCTGCAGGCAGCTCATTCCTAAGGATATTAACATTAATTCCAGGCCCCCCACAGCGAAACTGCTGCTTATCCCCGCTGAGAGGAGGGATCTCATCGGGCTGAGCCATCCCTCATTCACCATTGGGGATATCCAGTCTCAAAGCACGCAATGCAGAGGCTCTAGGTGCTGGCTGTTGGCATGGGAATGGCTCCACCACGCCTGCAGCCATGGAATCTCCAAGCACCATCCTGGTGCTCCGGCATGGATGGGTGAGGATGTGGCCCCCATCACTCCGGATCTGCCCCAGCCAGTGTGCCTTGGGGCAGGCATGGAGAGGAGGGTCCTGTGCATGGACAGAGAGGCCATTATTCCCTGGGGAATTTACAGCGGCTATTGTACAGGCAGAGAGCAGGATGCTCAGGGCTGGGCTCTGCAAAGGGTTGGCAATGGCTGCAAAGGGACCCTCATCTGTGCATCGCTGACAGCTCAGGCTTTGGCACCCAGCACCCCTACAACTCCAGGATCCAGCCTGTTAGGTCCTTCCTGTCACCAAACCCAAGCAGCATTCACTCTGTGACAGTGATGCCCAGCACTGGCACCTCCCTATCCCCCCAGTGCACATCCCCAGGATGACCCTGGCCCTGATGGGACTTTTTGTCTGGAATGTGGCTATTCCCAGCTCTTTGGTGCAGGAGGTGGGTGAGGATTTTTCCATGAGGGTTTTTCCCAACAGCTCGTTGAGGGATTCACACAGCAGGTGGAAGAAACCACCACCCAGAGGGGAAAACCCAGATCCTCATCCCATTAGGAAGACAGGGGCTGCAGTTAGTACCCGGATGCTTGCAGGCACACATCCCATCCCTGTGCTGAGCAGGAGCAGGCGCTTCCTTGGCCGTGCTTCCATGAGAGCATGGAGAAACAGGTTGGAAACCCTCATTTTCGTGCACAGAGGTGGCTGTCACCCTGCACTGCCCAGGTTTCCCATCAAGCAGGGTCCCTATTGCACTCTCCACCTACTTGCCATAGCAAGACCCCAACCTGGGCTCAGGTCTGAAGGGTTTAGCCCTATTGAACCCTACTTCCCTATTGCCTTCAACTCAAGCACCACCTTGGCCGCTCCAGCACTGCCCCAGCACAGTTTTGCTCCCAAGGCTTCCCCCAGTGGTGCTCGGGGCTCCGCAGAGCCGCAGCGAAGGGGCTTTGCCAACAGCTCTGCCATGAACAAAGGAGCGCGGGATTCCTGGGAGCCGAGCTCGGCGCGCGGGAACGATGGGATTCCTGGCTGCGAGGGGGGCTCCAGCAGCTGGCCCCGTCACGTAGGCTTTGCTGCTGCCAGGTTCGGGTAATGACACAGTGAGTCGGGAGATCGGAATCCGGGATCCGATCCTTGCCGGGATGAATTGAACTATTCATCATTTGATAAAATTTCCATGGGAAGGAGGGGGGGAAGAGGGGGCTGAGCCCGGCTGCCCTTGCAGGGTATGAATTACAGAGCCCAGCCAGCCTGCTGGCCGCGGACAGGCGATATTAGAGCGCCAGATTAATGCTGCATTGAAGCGCAATTAAAACTCATTACAAAGCTGCAGGCCAGACAAGTTGCCTTTGATGAGAGCAATGCTTCTTGAAACGGGAGCTTCCATTTTTAGGCTCAAAGCAGCCCCTTATGCTCATTCCCAACCCCCAGCAACCCCTCCGAAGCTAAAGATCAGGGAACATCCACACTGCTGGAGACAAGGGGGCTTGTTCTGTGCTTCATGGACTGTTCAGGGCTGAGTGCCTTGTTCCAGCCCGCTCCAGCTGGTGAGCAATGTGATCCCCTTGCCTCCTTCCAGCCGTGGCACCATTATGTGATTGCCACCCATCACGTGCAGCAAAGCAGCTCCTCCAGAAGAGCCAGCATCCTCCCTACCTGCCTCCCGTTATCCTCAGGAATCCACTTGGCACCAGGACTTATTCATGTCTGGGCAGCCCAAATGAGGGGGCCTTTTCCAACTGCCACATCAATGAAAGACAGGGATTTTGAAGCAGCAAGAGGCAGATGAAGCCCCACTATTCCCACATCCACCTCCACTGCTGCCTCCATGTCCTGCTCCCACCAGGAAGAGCATCTGCCCTCAATCACAGCACTGTGCCAGCAGCTTGGCTCTGCATAGACCAAGGGTCAAAGCAGCCCTATAGTTCTGAACACCATGAGCAAAATCCCATGTAATAACAAATGTATTAATCTAGTGATGTTAATGTAATTAAGCTAATTTATTTTCTAGAGACGTTGGCTATCCAGCACCTACCCCATTACCTTGAGTTTCATGACTCTTCTTTGGAGTCAGGTCTTAAGCATCAGAGCACACGGAGTGCTTCATCAAATTCATCTTTATCAAACCTCCTAGAGGAGACTTCACCCCTTATTTCCTTGGGAATGAAGTCAAGCTGGGCTTGCCTTACTGCTGCAAAGCCATTTCCCCTGATAACATGGCCCAGTGCCTCCAATCGAGCTTCCTATTGATTGAATCAGTATCAGCTTTTCCATGGGATCAGCATTTGCCCAAGACAATTTAGATCTGCCCTTACCACCAAGGCAGAGGACACCGTGACTTGATGTCAGGAGCATCACGGCATTGGAACCACCCCATCCCCATCAAGGGCCCCTGCAGTAACTACTGTTTTACCTGGGTTAGAGCATCGTTTATCTACTGTGATCACACCAGGCCATGGTTACAGTTTCCTCTCTGCCCTTCGGCTTCATCTGCTTGCTGAGCGATGAGGATGAGCTGTTATCTCGGCAGCGTGGCTCTAATGACTTAGCACCAATGAATACATGGTAAAGCCAGAGGAGAGCACAGGATAATTCACCATGGACCTCCCGGATGCATCCGCTTTTAACCTGCATCTTCTACATAAACCCTGCAGTCACTTGAAAACTCCATTCCCAAAACGAACACGTCCTCAGGCCCCAGTAACTTGTGTCATGGTTAATTCTATTTAGGGCTTTGGAAACTGCCTCTGGTGATGGGCGGGAGCTGGAAGCACCATTGATATCCCAAGAGAATTCTGCCATGCCTCTGCCTGCCAAAACTCACCCGGCACAACCCATGCTCAGAGGTTCAATTTGTCAAGCTCCTCCCCGGCCACAGGATTCCCACTTGGGTATTCCCAAAGAACCCTTTAGCCTTTGGATGGCAACTGAATGGGGAGAGCCCAGCGTGGGCTCTTCCCTCCCGCTTCTGCTCTCCCTCCTGTGACTCACATCCCCAGCCCCTGCCTGGCTCCCTGCTCTTCCTGATGAGAAGAAGCTCATCCGAGGTGAGGATGATGCTAAAGCAGGGACCTGCCATGAGACCTGCCCTGTCAGCACTGCTTGCTGCTGCTCTTGCAAGCAGACTGATTTAGCTCCATCACATTTGGGCTGCTTTGCTGTTTGCAAGCAATGGAGACCAAACCTGAGCCCCAGGCCCTTGCAGGACCAGCTGCAGCAGGGATGAAGTTGCCCCTGATGCCTACAGCATCTTCTCAACTGATGCTTACACCACCTCCTTGCTGGCTCATAACTCCATGCAACACAACACCGTGCCGTGCCATGCCATACAATGCAACACCAGCTATGCCATACAATGCAACACCATGCCATGCCATGATGCCAGGGAAGCGTTGCAGGGTTTGGGCAGCTCCCTGAGCACGAGGCGTGGGCTCTTCCTGCATTTCCATCTATTTATAACCCCTGTAAACTTTCCCGGGAAGCAAACTCCCCCAGCAGAGCAAGGTCTGGGATGCTGCCGCTGCTTGCACTTCCTCCTGTGGGAGGGAAGGGGGCTGAGCAGCACTCTGGACCTTCCAGGTGACTCCCCTCAGTTTATATACTGGGCATGACATGCTGTGGTACAGAATACCCTTTTGGCTAGTTTGGGTCAGGTGTCCTATCTCTGCTTCCTCCCGGCTTCTTGTTCCCCTCCTCACTGGCAGAGCATGAGACTGAAAAGTCTTTTATCAAGTAAGCGCTACTTAGCAACAACTAAAAACATTGGTGTTATCGGCACTGAAAAACGACTGTTACTGCTGAACCCAGGACATCTATTTGACAAAAATCTTAATTCACAGACTCTTCCTGCTTGCAGTGTGTAAAAGAGAACAGCATCTAAGTAGCCTCTTCTTGTTCTGCTCTTGACTCTGTGCTCCCCCCACTTCTAGTACTAGCATACCTAACCTAGATCTCTGTAAAATGCTTGATACAAAGTATCTCGTAGATTATAAACTCCTCAAGCTGTAATTGTCATTCTAGAAAGTACAAAGGACCCACTAACTTTACTAGTAATCAAAAAACTACTCAGCAAGGTCCATTGGAGTTACATTGAGTCTTTGACTGTGAAACACCAGCTTGCAGGAAAATACTAGAAAAATGCAAAATTAGGTTATATAGACAATTAGATCCTAAACCAAGTGCAATTTCTATTCTTCCCCTTGCCCCTCTCCCCCGGTGAAGGCACACAGATCACTGAGATTTAAGTATGTTTTGGTGAACTTTGCTGAGCAGACTTAAAAAAATCTTTTGTATCTGTCCTTATTAACTACCACAGTAGCTGCAACATCCTGCTGCTGCGATGCCAAAGTAAGGAATACAACTTCTGTAGAAACCCTACACTCACTCAGGCATTACATCTATAGAGAAAAATAAAGAACTAATGAGGAAACACTGTAAATATGCTATGTAAAAAAACAAAAAACAAAAACCACACACCCAAAAAAACAACATCCTATTTTTCATTTCACAATTTTGTTTTGGATTCAAATTTCCTATTCATATTCCTTGGAGTCTGCCTCACCACACAGTATCACTAATGGCCTTATCATGGAAATGAACATCTCATGCAGAGTCCAACACAAATTTTAAAGCCTACATAAAACTGTATGACAAAGTAAAGGCGACTGGCAAAATACTGAAACAAAATTCTATGGAAACAAAACAGGTTTTGATAGTAAATTTCCTATGCAACTTCTAAAAATTAATTTTGCAGACTTCCTTCCTGGCATCCTGAATACTCTCTTTATTGTTTGTGTTATCTTTAAAGATTTGGAGCTATGAAACATTAGCCAGTGTGATCTCTTTAAGAGCTCTTATACGTGACTTCAGTCCCCAATTTCAAGTCCTACTCTAAAAAGAAATAATAGCATTTTGCAAAACATATGATAAAATAGAAACATTAGACAGCGAAACTGTATTGCTGTGAAAAGAGTACTTTAGCTTAAATACTCCTCTGCAGTATTTGCAATGGAAGCTCAAGCTCTCAGTTAACAGCAAGAAAACTTGAGTAAGTTTAACTTTCATTATCAACTAACAGTGAGAACTACACTGGCCCTCTCAAAAGATGATAGGTTATGCAAAGAATCATTAAATAATTTAAAATGTTAATAGTAGGCATATTATTTCACAAAAACGGATCAAAGACTTAAATTAGCCACTAAAATCCATATCCTAAAATTCTCAGCAATGGAACCAACTGCAGCATACAAAGACAATGGAACTGATAAATCAAAATTTTTTTAAGAACTCTCATCACTGAACTTTTGAATTAAAGCCACTAACAGTATACACCCAAGATTTGATTGTATTGTCTGTGACTGTCAATATACAAAGGATAAATTTGGATGAAAACCCTTATACTTGGGATTAAAAATAAAAATACATACCAACATCCGTTCTGTTTCAGTGACAACTACAATTATATATATATATGCAAATCTGAGAAATAAAATAGTTCTTGAGGAAAATTACATACAAAAAGGCACTGACTAAAGAATTAAAGTAATAATCTTAAGCACTGACAATGTATTTGCGCAGGTAAGTGATTTTATTTTTTTTGTGACCAATGAACACAAAGAAAAGCAGGGTGGGGAGGGAATGTGTTTAAACCAGTGAACACGTATGGCAGGTGCTATGGTTTCACAAACAGGAAAAATGTTCAGGATAAAGCAGCAGAGTTAAGCACAATACCAAATACTCACTGCATGACCTGTATCCAGCAGAAAATATCTACCCACTGTTATCCTTTAACGAGGTCAGAGACTAAGACTTCTGTGGTTCCTTCTATCTTGGTCACTAAGCTACTGTAGGGTCATCTTCCACTTGGGGAATAAAGGAAGTTGAAAGGCAACAGTTCTATGAACTTTACCGAGTACACTGTTTAATTGCATTCCCGTCAATCAATTTATTTTTAAACCAGCTACATACCTCACCTCTTTCATCTTCTTCCCCCCTTCCTAGCATCACAGCTTTTGAAGTTAAACTTCTACCTAAACTCCTTCATGTATTTTTCCTTCTTTATTCTTGAAAAGATGTATTTTTGTTAGTATCACCCCTACCACTGAATATTGTTTAATTTCTTTTCCCCCTAATGTGTCTTAGTAAGCTCTTCCCTCAGCCCATTATAGGACTTGAAAATGTTTTGACTTTTAGTGGGCAGATGTTCACTTGAATTCAGCAAGCCAATTTCCCTAAGCACTGTGGGTAGTCGGCAGGAGAGGGAAAGGGGCACCTGAAGTCCAGCTCCTCTTCCTTTGTTTAACACAGGAATTATGAAGAAGGGTTCTGATAGTTTTGACTTGAATCGTAATTAATGTCTACCACAGAACAATCAATTTCCCCTTTGTTCTCCAGAGAGCAACTGAAAGTTCACCTATTTGCATCAGTTTCCAACTAGTGCCATTGATGTGCAAAGACAGCCACCACTGTGTCACTACAGCATGGCTAGGAGCCCTCAAAGCCTTGGAGCCAGCTGCCTGCAGTGAACTGCAAGTGATTCATATCTGCACAGTCATCTACCAGCAAAATGAAGCCCTAACTGGTGAACTTGAGTCTGAAGACTCTCTATGGCTTACTCCTGTATTTGGCATTAGTGGCCAGCAAAGTAATAATGATCATATCCTACAGCACAGCACATTTTTCTATTGCTGGAAGACACCATCACAGTGATTCCCCTTTCAAATCGCACAGGCTAAAAGAAAATTTCTAGTCTGGAAGCAAAAGCATCAATTCCGGGAAGCAGGTGAGGGAATCTAGACAAAGACCTGGTCAGAATCACTACTTCAAGTTCGGTTTAAAAGAAAAAGTGTTAATCAGAAAAGCCAGCAGAAAAATACCACCAGAATCAGTAAGTCAGACTCATGTCTTCCAGGACTTGGAGGCAGACATGCAGGCTGGGACCAACAAAGAAGAGAACACCAAGAGGAAGCCTGCACAGTAAGAAGTATTTAACCATTGTAAGATCCAGAAAAGCAGTGACAATCCAGATGTGCAAACAGATGAGGAGCAGGAGGGCTGGGCTGACAAGGTAAGAATCCAGATACACTTGCTATAAAGACAAATTCTGTCGTGTTACAACTTCAGTAGCGAGAAGAATGCAAAGGACATTCTACGGGGGACAGGTATTAAAAGAATGTTTTTCATTGCTCAGATGTGAGACATGGAGGGAAGCCTAGGTATGTTTTTTTAAAAAAAGCCCCACAGGCAAGGATATGAGAAACGTAAATAGCTCTGCACTTTATTTCAGTCATCTCAGATTTCATAAGCACTAGAAAGTGCTAAAAAGGGAGACATCAATTACTCTTCCTTTTCTTAGAGACCCTTTCTACACGGCTAGAGAAGAAAAGTAGACTCTAGATATGTGCCAGTACTTACCTAAGTATTATTTTAAAAAAGCAGCTTTACAGTTTAGGTTTTACAGATTATTTTTTTTTCTCTCTTTTTTAAAGGAGGGCTGGCTAGCTTAATCTAATTTATCAACCCAAAGGAAATAAACAAGACTATTCATCTGAAGATGTAAAGAAAGAAATAATAAGATATCTGGAAAAAGACTTCTTGGATTAGTTGAACACTGATGGTAAAAAAAACCAAACGAACAAAAAAAGAAACCACAAATCTCTAATAAAAATTAGAGCTACTTATTTATAAGCATATTGTCAAATTTATTAAAATCTGACATTATTAAAGTCACATACTGTAATCCCCATTTAAAAATCACTGGTTATCCCTATGGGAAGATTCACATTTTCAAAATGAAGTAAAACTGTCAAATGCAATATAGTCTTTTTATAATGCAATTACCAAGACTTAAACTTTTATTTATTAGAAGTTGAAATTCTAGTTGTTGTCTGCTATAGATTATATTAACGATTATTTAAACCATATCCAGTACTACATCAAGTCACAGCAAGAGCTAAGATGTTTACTTCTTTAAAAACCTGCTTCTCTCATTTGCAAATGATGATGCAGATAGTACATGAGAATCCTGAATATTCTGAATAATGTATTTTGGCAATCTGATGTATTGTCACCAGCTTGAATTTCTAAAAGGAAATTTCCTAGCTGAAGAAATGTTGCATTCAACTTGAAATCCCTATTAAAAATTTAATTTGCTACAAAGAGTTCGTAACAGAACTAAAAGTTTACGTATAAGTGAATGTGATCTCAATACATTTGTTGTATGAAAACAGTTTAACCAAAGCCAGTATACATTCTTTATAAATATGACATAATATTCAGAAGCATATAGTATTATACATAAGCAATATTTCCAATGATAAAACAAGCTGAATGGATTAAATAAATTAAATAGAATAATGTGAATACTTTTTGGAAACTATTCGAGAATATTTTGATATATGACCAAAAAGCCACAATTCCCCAGTTAAAAAGACTCAGCTGATTAAAACCAAAACAAAAATCAAAAAAAATGTGGCTTGGACCAAGCCAAACCAGCTATAATTCCTTCACTCTCTAGCTCAAACAAACTGGAAAACTGATAGCAACAAATGCAAATCAGAGAAACAAGGCAAGGAAGAAAACTGATGAAGGAATGAATGAGAAAAATGCAGAGACTGAGAGGGAGCTGTGCAAAAGCAATTATAAAAAGGATATACTAAAAAACCCTCAATGCCATGAAGAATTTTAAGAACTGCATTGGTCCATTAAGTCAGATTGGGCAGAAACATAACAACATAAAGGCAACGGATATTAGAAAGCCTGTTATATTTTTAATCAATATATTTACACAACAGATATAAATACCTTCCAGCCCAGTAGTGAATAATAACGTTTATAACAGCAGCAGCAGTTAAAATTTTTTGGTTAGTAGGCCCAAAAAACTAGCACTCAGGAACTTGCACAAAAGGAATGACACAGATGGTAAACAGCAAAGAGAATGAACCATCCTCAACACAGAGTCAACTAAGCTGGTTCAATAAGCTTTGTTCAAGTGAAAATATGAATTGCAAAAAAAGTATCAGTCAAAAGATCCCAGCTGGAACTACAGAAAGCAGACCATATACACATACAGGACTAGGGACTCTTAGGAAAAACACTCAAGATTTGGAAAAATATGGAAGGATGGTGAAGGAACAGATCATCCCAGATAATCACTAAGATACAGGTTACCACTGTGGTCAAAAAAGCTAGGATCCATTGATCATTTAAGGAAAGAATACTAGCAAAAGTAGCATTTCTGTCAACCCTGGCTTTCTGATGCCAGTAAAAATCATTACTGGGAAACTTCATTTCAAAAGAATTTGGGAAAGCAGGAAAAAGTTGAGAAGAGTCATACTAATAATCAGAGAAAAGAAAACAGACAAAGGGAGAAACTGTTATTTAATAAGTAGAAGGCTGACACCGAATCTGTAAGATTGACTTGTATCTGCACTACAGAAAACAAATGCAAAAGAAGAAAACACTCGGATTATAAAGCAAAGATAAAATAAAACCCAGTAGCTTGAATGTAAGAAAATCTAGAGAAGAATAAAGTGAAGGCACTTTCCAAAATCTATTATTAAGAGCAACAATGGACTTCGACAAAGGCACAATTGAAGGTAATACCTGAGGAAATCCCATTTAAGCACAAGTATTAAAGCTGATTAAAGTTGGGGAAATCCTATTGCCTGTTTTGTATTGCAAGCCCATGTGAGTATCAAAATGATGTCTCTTAGTTATTCATGTATTCATGAGCCATAAAGCCAAGGGAGGGAAACTTTTCAGAAAATAAATAAAAGACAACTTAGATTTGGCAGCAGATAATGTTAGTCCCTGTATCTGAAAACTTACTACTGGCCAGAAGCCCATTTTCCTTTAAGGATATCTAGATGCTTTCAAGCACTGGGATTTCCAAATGCATTTATTTCAGCCACCTTATTCAGAAGAAATATCAAAATCAGCACCACTTTACCCATTACACTTACTTCCCAGTGAAGAAGCATCCAAATCCAGGCTGGGAACCTGTTCTATTACTACAGATATATTAATTCTATCTTACAGCACAGAGAATAAACATTTCAAAATCCATTTTAAGCAAGTTCTGCAAGAGGAAACAACCTACATTCAGGATTCATATCTGTCTTCACACATTTAGGTATCCACATTGGTAATGCAATGCATTTGGCGCTGTACTAACCTAGGAATACATACAAGTGTTCCCAGAAAGAGCAGGAGATAAATTAAAACAGAGGCGATTACAAAATTATTTTATGTATATAAGGGTGTGTATTTTACCTAAGCATACATATTTTCTTTAATTACAGTTTTCTACATAACCATTAGGGGGTTCTAGCCATGCAAGTCACATTTATTAAAGGCAGCATGTCAAATAAGAGTTGACAATTACAGGCTATATCATACACATTATGCCAGATGGTAATGTGCCATACACAAAGGGCCAACCATCCAAAATAATCACACCATTTTCCACAGAAATGTTGAAGAGGTTATGGTTTATTACACAGTGTTCATTAGATATACAGTGGCAGCATTAGCAATTTTTCCTTCATTTGTGTCTCATTTAAGACTCTGCCCCCACAAGCCCATTCAAATTAGTACACAAGGTTAAAATCATTATGGTCAGAGGGAAAAAAAAAAATTAAGTTGTATTTTTAGTTTACAATAATGGTGGATCAAAGGTCCCTGGAATCTATTATTCTCTCAACTATTATCTAACACAGGATATGAAAAAGAATGAAATTCACTGTCATTGCCATAAAGAAAGATAGCCTATTTTTAATAAGCAAACTCTGTATTACTTACTTAATAACACTAAGTGGAAACAGTAGTTAGATTATGACACAAAATGACAAAAGCCATAAAATTAGAAGTTGAAACTGAACTTTCAACCTTGGCTTTGAACTTTCTCACCTGCATTTCAACTTGCTATTTTAACAGCACGGAAATATTTAATTGTTCAAAAGGCAACTCATCCTTCGGAGCAGGCTGAAAAAACAGTTGTCTCATAACTAGAGTGCCACCTCTGAGGAAAGACTTATAAGATGATTTAAAGCAGCTTTCTACCCAGCTGCATATGCTGACTTCTAGCTAGAAAATGACTGTTGGAGACATTTAGTTTCATGCCTTTTTGTGTTTATAGAATGTATGTGGGTGAAAAGATGTAATGGGGCAAACGTGAAAATTTGCCAGAACAAGCAAGGCTATGGATGACCCGGGGAATTACAGACCAGTCAGTCTCACCTCTGTGCCTGACAAAATCTTGGAGCAGATTCTCCTGGAAGGCATGCTAAGGCACAT
>JANHGB010040362.1:6138-18129 GCA_026283785.1 Coracopsis vasa | reverse complement strand
GGGGACCACGTCACTCGCACGCTACGCGCTTGCGTCACGCGCGCGTCACGGCCGTCGCAGCAAGCGCCGCTCACCGGCGCGGGACGGAGCCGGGGCAAGGCGGTTGCTAAGGGGCGGGGACACCCGCCGCGTCTCCAAGGCGAGGCTCCGCCCACCCCGTCCATGGACGTGGATTGGCTGTGCCGCTAGCCCCGCCCACAGGCGCAGCATCCCGCGTGCCCGTGGGGTCTCCCGCGGCTCCGGTGCGAGGAAGCGGGGTCCGGTCCCGGCAGAGCCCGGCCCGGATCCGACGGCCGCAGCCCGGTCGCGGCCCGTCTATGCCCCCCGGTGTCACCCATCTGGTTCCCACATCCCTCCCATCGCCTCCGTGGGCAGCAGGGAAGGGGCACTCATCCCTGTGTGAAGCCCCTTGATCTCCACACACAAACCTGCCAGTGAAGGACTCTCCGGTCATACAGAAATACTGATCCATAGTTAGGCGGCAATAAATGGTTGATGGGGATCCCCTTTTCTCCCCCATCCCAAACCTGGTGGTACCGTGTGCACACGCAGGTCTGAGCTCTCATGCTCCTCGGTACAAAGAGCGACGCGAAATGTGCTCAGCAAAACGATGCAATTCTTTTATTTGTAAAAGATTGTATAAAAACCCGCAAGAATTTCAACATCAACAATCCTTAACCTAAAAAAATAGCACCAGGGAGAGTTAGAAACCTTTACAAAGTGTTAAAAAGGCATTTCTGAATCTACCTCTCCTTACAACATCTTATAAACACGTAATAAAAGGCAGCTCTTACAGGGAAAACTGTTTCAAGGAAGACTTGTCTACTACAATTCTTATCAAGTAAGCTTAATGCCAAGACAATTCTCATCCCTCTTTTATCTTTGTGTAAATTCCCCGAGTCCTTTTTTTTTCCCTCATCTATTTATTTTTCTTTTGATCAGATAAGGAAGGGATGTGAGACCTGGAGTATGAAATCAGAGATGCTGGGGAGCGGAGGTTACGTGCCAGCCCCATTTGGAAACATAAAACCCATTGGAGGGTCCCAAAGCAAAGGGTGGTCCCAAAGCCCTGTGGCTCCACATTGGGCTCTGGCTGGGGCTGGGCACATGAGTTACTGTTGTGTCACAGGTCCAGGCTGGGTGCCAGAGGCTGCAGATGGGTTCAAAGCTGGTGGTGGCGATGCTTGTGCTTCCCCAGCACCCACCCCACCATCTTCCCAGGCAGGGGCTGGTGACAAAGGAGGTGAGCAGCTGCTACTCATTCCTGAGCATAAGGCTCAAACACATCACCAAGAACAACCCCCACTGGGAAGACTTTAAAGAGTGACCTCTGGGCAGGACCAATGGAAAAAGCCTTTCAGCTCCCTGGGCTTCCCTTCCTGCCCATTCCCAGGTGCAGCCTTGGACAGGAGACCCAGAGAAGATGGTCCTCAAAGCCCAGGGTGGAAAGCAGCACAGAAGAGTGGAAAGTGAGAGACTCCCTCCTCCAAGGAGGCTGTCGTCCTCCACCACCCATGAGAGGGGTGAGGAGGGCCCCCATGTGTCAGAGAGGTAGAAGGAGCTGGGAGAGAAGCTCTCATTCTCCACTGATGCTGTATGACACCTCATGAAGCAGCCTGGCCCGTGGTTTGGATAGGATTCACTTTGAGAAGGCACCAAAGGATGCTGTGGACAGGGTGTAGTGAACAGCAGAGGTAGGGGAAGACAGAGGGACTATGGGGGGACACCACGAGTTGTTTCAGTGCATTGAAATGTGCATTGGAGTTAAGGGGGCTATGGAAAACCTGGCACAGGTGGGACAAGCTCACCAGGACTTTACGGACAGCGGGATAATCACCCCGGCAAAGTCAGGGAGCAGGAGGGCAATAAAGTGAGCACAGCGGTGGCTGCAGGAGCTCCTGGTCCAGCCCCAGGCTGGGCACAGAAGCATGAAAGCATTCCTGTGCATGAGGAGATGGGTGAGCAGGGAAGGACAGAGGTAGAGCAGAGCCCTGCCTGAGGACCCAGGACCTGCCCCAGCACCAGTGCCCGCAATGGGGGGACATGCGCAGCCCCCGGCCACAGCAGCTTTCCCACCTTGCTGCCCATGGAGCAGAATCAGCGCGGGTGAGACCGGTGCTGTGCTCCGGGATCCTGCAACCCCACTGGGGTCCAGTGGGATCTTCTTTGCCAGGAAGCTCCTCCACCACAGCCAACATGCTGCCAATACTGCTCAGCTTCACAACACATGGGGGTTGCAGCTTGAGGACCTCACTGACCCCTGCACTGCCCTTCTTGCCCATGCACCGCATTCACTGGGGATAATGGATGCTCAGAGAACATTTTCCTTTGTGGACACTGGAGCCCAAATCCTCCCTGCTCCAATTCCTGTGTGAGCTTTCAAACCACTCAGCAGGATTTTTAAAGTGGAAGGAAAAGGTTGTAGATGCTTTAAAAAGGAAGTAGTGAGTATTTGTAAACTACAGCCAAACGTATAAAACAATATTCCTTTAGTTCTAGCTAGAAAAGTAATTCTATCACCTCACAGTTCAGTTTCAGCTACATTCAGGTCTAGGAATCTCCACATTCGTATGTAATGCCTTAAAGCAGCAACAGACATTAAACAACACAAAAGTTTATCAAAAAATAACACTAAAACCGATTTGGTGTGTGTGTCCTGCGTGTTCAGTGTATGTACCTGAGCAGGGGCCCTTACACCTCCTGCCGCAGCCGTGGGCTTCAGCAGCTGCTTCAGGAGAGGTTTTGTTTGGTCAGAAGCAGTAACTCACTGCAGTTCACATCTGCCCGCAGCACCTCGGCAGCTGCCTCCGCACTCACTGCTCTGCAAGTTGTGACTTTCAGCTCTAGGCTAAACCGGGGTATTTAATGCTCTGGAGGAGACTTCCCGTCTCAGCCATGCACAGAGCTCCCTGCGCTGGGCAATTAGAGCTCTTTTGTCCATGTTTTCTGTCACTGCCATTAGTCCCTTTCAAGAAGTTACCCTGCCAGGTTCTTTGGTTAAAGACATTTCCTCGGCTCTCCCTGCGGGGCCAGGCTGCCTCCCTGCAGGAGGGAAGAGCAGGAATGGGCCCGTCCCTCTCCCGCCTCCAGCCGAGCTGTGCATCTTTACCAGAGAGACGAGGGGTGCTCGGCTGGCTATTCGCAGGCAAAGTAATCCTTGAGCGGGGAGAAGAGGTGCTGGATGACAGGGACGCTCCACGATCGCAGCAGCTTCTGGCGAGCACCGCGGCCCATGTTGGAGACATCCGTGTAGTGGAGGGGAAAGCCGAAGATCCTGTGGAGCAGAGGAGGGTGGGTGAGCTTTGGTGACTGCGCTGGTGCCCATCAGATGCAGCCAGGACACAGCATCCCTCTGTCCCTGCATCTCTTTGTCCCATCTGTGTCCATCCCCGCATCCCTCGAGCCCCAGCCTGTGTTTTAGAGTCTTGCTCAGCAGAAGCTTCTCAGCAGTGTGCCAGTGCTCCCCACCAGCTCTGATTTCCATTCCCAGAGTGGCAGAAAGCGAACGTGCATTGCTTCCCACCCAAAGCATTTGGCAAAGGTGACGCAGTCTTTCCTGCTCTGCCCAGAGCCAGAGGCACTTGCCCAAGGGCAGCAGAGCAGAGCCCACACCTGCAGCCCTGCTCCCATGGACACAGACAAACCACCCCTCGTGTATCTGTGCAAGCACATCCGCCTGGGCGCAGAAGCACTGCTGTCCAGGAGCTGCCCCAGGGCCCCAGCCCACCACCACCAGTGCACCCAGTGGCTGATGTCCCTGGGAACACACCCCAGCAGAGCTCCCAGTTGGAGGGAGATGCTGGCAGGGGGTGAGCCCCCGCATGCTGGCTCCATTTTAAAACTGGATTAGGAAAAAGAAAAGGAAAAACAAACCCAAGAGGCACCAGCAATCCCCAGCCAGGAATCAGCACCGAGTATGGGGAGCAAAAAGCAAACGCTAAAGACAATGGAAATTCCTCCTCCCAGCTCCATGACCATGTCCTCACGCAGCCTCTCTGCCATGGCTGAGGTCAGTACAACGCTGTCCCAGGAGCCACACCGAGCCATAAACTCACACCTCTGCCCACTCTGCTCAGCAAGGCACCTCCACAAGCATCGCCCCAGGACAGCTCATGGAGACAGCTCATCCCCAGGCTCCCGTCAGAGGAAGGTTCTCCAAGTGCCATTTCACATGACAAAGCCTCGGTACTTGCTATTTCACTTTCAAATTCCTGCCTGCCTCTCGCTCAGCTTTAATTAGTTTAACTCCAAGAAATCCTGGCAATTTAAATACAAACAATCCAGGATATTTAAACCCGATCTCTTTATTGGCTGAGGCATTCCCTGGTGAAGTCTCCAGCTTTTGTTGCTAGGAGTATCTGGTGTGCAGCACTGATAGCATTTTACTCTACTCCAAGTCCTCCTGCTGCGTTTTACCATGAATTCAGGGGGCTACTGAGGTGTGCACAAAGCTTGGAGCAGCTTCCCCCTAAGGTACCACAGTGGACTGAACAGCCCTGGCCAAGGAGGACGCTGGGGTTCATCCCCTGCCCCTGCAAACCCCACACAGCACTCACTGGGCATGGGGCTGCCCTACAGCAGCCCCACGTTAGCCTGCATCTTAAACAAAGGCTGGTGGATGTGTGTATCATGTATAACCCCAAGCTAAACACACCACACAGCATCCTGCACTGACCCCATCGCTCTTCCCTCCACAGGCTCCAGGTCCAGGGCAGAGGATGCTGCTGCTTTTCCCAGTCTCATCCCTGCTCATTAACAAGCACATTATGTGCACGTCACCGCAGGGAGCTGCACCATACGGGAGCTGCAGCTCTTCAGCTCCCAGGAGCTGGGCTTAGGACCAGGGAGGAAGAACCACACAAGCACCACGGAACAGAGCAGAGCTGCAGTGAGAGATCCAAACGGACAGTGAAGGGTTCATTACCTGTTCATCCCTGGAAGGTTACCCCAGAAATAGCGCGCTCGGTGGGCAGCAGATATCTTGATGGCGTCGATCATGACCGGGTTACACTGCAGGCCACGAGAGACGGAAAAAGCAAGGTGAGAGGAGGCTTGGGCTCAGCCCTCTCCTGCATGGAGCCCTTCTCCACTGCACTGCAACAGCAGTGAACAGCAAGTCCTCCTAAGGATGTAGCCCCTCAAACTCTTGCTCCACACCAGAGCCCAGTCTGGTTGGCCCTGTGGGCTCCCACACCACAGCCATGGCCAGCACAGCTAAAAACCCCCTCCAGTCCCTGACCTCCCTCTCCCCAGATATAACACAGCAGGCATCACCCTGAACATATCCTTCTGCACAGCAAGAACCTCCCCCAGGGAGCCAGTGCTGGGGTGAACCTGCTGCAAGCCCCAGGAGACCCAGAGCCAAGGAGGAAAACGTGATTCCTGGGGTGCACATCAGGGAGGGGCCACACAAAACCAGAGCCAGACCCACAGAGCTCAGCACAGCTTGCACAGCACAGGAGGGGTCCCCGGCTCAGATGCCCTTCCCAAAGCCACAATCCCTACCTCCAGAAACCGAGAGATGTCCCTCTTGTCATTGACCCTCATGGCCACCACGTTCTCGAACATCCAGAAGAAGGGACGCTCCTCTCCCGCCTTGGGACGGGCGTAGTTGAGCAGGTGGTAGAACTCAAAGAACAGCCTCCCGGTCCCTTCTACAAGGGAGAAAGCAGGAGCTGCAGGCTGGGATCCGCTGCAGCATGGCGGGCATGGCTCTGGGGGCCCTGGCTGCCTCCCCATCAGCATAGACATAGCCTGTGCTTTACAGGCACCATCCCAAGGGCTGCAGCTCGGAGGGGAGCCACCACCAAGGCAGACAGGGGCTGAACCTCTTCCCTGCACTTTAAGGTGGCTCCAAACCCCAGGAATGTCCCCAGGGAAACCCAGCCCTGCAGAGGCAAAGCAGCCTTACCATATAGCCCCTTCCTGGCCGGGTTGACAAGGGAGATGTCATTGCAGGGGCTTCCACCGATCACCAGGTCAAAAGGACCCCACTCCTCGATCTAGAGTGGACAGATCCCGTTAGGAGACACCACGGAAGTGGCTCCCTCCTCCTGGACAGGCCAGGGGGAAATCCTGTCCCAGGGCTGGTGGGGTGAGCCCCCGCAGCCACGGTGCCACGCTGCCCAGCTCACGTTTCTCTTGGTTATGTTCCTGACATCATGCACGTAGGTGATGTTGCCCTCGTGCCGCATGGTGCCCACGGCAATGGGGTCCTCGCAGAGCTCCGAGGCGATGTACTTCTCCACTTGGATGCCCAAGTCCTTCAGCACCAGGTACCCTGCCAAGGGACAGACGTCTGAGGCTGCACTGCTCTCTTTAGTCTCCCGGTCTCCTTCCTCAGCAGAGATGCTCGATGTGGCCTCTTTTGCGTGTCCTAGGAGGGGGCAGTCACACAGGGCTGTGCAACAGCAAACTACTTTTTTGACCCATTCCTGCAGGCAGGTTCAGGAAACCCGGGAAGCAGAATTCCAGAGCGGAGTCAAACCAGTGCTACCAGCGCTCCCACAGCTCTTGCTTCCCAGTGAAACCAGCTCCTTGAGACAGCACCCGGTGCAGCAGGATCATCTGAGCAATTCCCATGCCCTCCCTTCACACCTCCCTCCTCCACAGCCCTATCCAGCAGGAATGGGAGCCCCTGCCCTTATCCTCTTCTGATGGGGATCCCCCTGCCCTTCGCCTCCTTCTCTCCCCCAAGCCTTCAGAGACAGGTTTGAGGCCATGAAGCTGATCCCCCCCATATGCGGTGCTGCTCTTCCAGCGCCTCACCTGTGGCTATGCCAGCAAACAAAGAGAGCACTCGAATAGGTCTCCTCTTCGCTGGTGGGACCGTCGGGTAGATTTTGGGTGCAGCCTGCAATGAAGCCAGCAATGAAGCCCCAGTGCTGCAACACAAGCATCACCTCTGCCTTGAGGGGAGCACCTGCATGGCCAAGAGCCCAGCAGCTCCCTTGGCGAAGGTGGAGGAGCAGGGCCAAGGCAGAGCGATGAGGAAGTCCGAGCCACTCGCCCTGCCCTCTGCAGCCTCTCCCCCATTCCCAGCGCTCTGGGCTCCCATGGCCGCAGCCCTTACGTATTCCTGGCCCTTGTCGCTGGTGAAGAAGTCCTGCAGGCGCGTGTTCCAGTCCTGCCGGCGCTGCAGCACCCCATAGCTCCTCTGGGGCTGGCACATGTAGCAGTTCCAGGGCTCCTGCTCTTTCGCCTTGGCCGACGTCCCTCGGCCCACCAGCACCTCCAGACACTCCACACAGAAGCACCTGCCCAAACCACAGCAGCTCATGCCCATCACCTCCAGGACCCCTCCGGGTCAGCCCAGCCTCTCCTGGGGTCTCCCCTGCCGTGCACTGGAGCCCCCACCACATTTTGCAGGAGCTGTGTCCAGGCAGTACCCCAGTTTCTAGGGATGCTGACACAAACTGGAGACCCAGGCGTGGGTAACGCTCCTGCCAACCTCCCTGCGGTTGTTATTCAGGTGAAGCCTGGCTCAGCAGGGATGGGGAGGCTGCACTGGGACGTGCTGCATTGCAGCCCCCAGCACCTTGCCCAGGCTCACACACGACCCCGCTTCCCTGCAGCTCCCAGGAGCATCGCTGGGAGCTCAGCCCAAGGAACAGCCAGGACCCACCTGCAGCAGCCAGCATTGCTGCAGAGCAGCAGCTCCTTGCCCTCGCAGCACACGGTGCAGTAGGACTGGTAACCGTCCTCGTCGTACATGTAGAAGAGCTCCAGGAACCTATCCTAGCAAAAGGAGAACAGGGAGGAGAGAAGTACAAAGGGATCAGGATCTGTCACCAGAGCATGAAGAGAATGTGGAGCTGCTCCATCTCTAATCACACTGAGAGCCTGAGGATGCCCATCCGTGGTGCTTCGAGTACAGACACGGCAAGGGACTGCCCCACGGTGGATGCAGCACAGCCAGGACCTGGCAGAGCCACCCCCGTCCTGCCCCATGCAGCAGGGCTGGATCCTGCACCCATCCTGCCAGCACTTACCCTGCAGGTCTGGCAGAGCCCCCCCTCGAACAGCGGGTGGAAGGTGGCCGGGTTCCTCCTCCCGCAGGACAAACAGCTCTCTGTGGGACAGACAGAGCTCTGCTGAGCCCAGGGCAGGGAGCCTGCGCCGGGGTGCAGACCCCACTGCCCTGCATGCGCAGGTCTGGAGGTGGCCGAGGCTCCCCCAGGAACAGGCCCCACAGCAGGATCTGCACTGGGTATCCCAGCACCCTGCAGCCACAGCACCTTCCCCCTTCCTACTCGGAGCCATAAAGAAGGACCCAGGATCTTTGCCCATCACCCGCATCACCCCACACCCTCCCCAGGAGAGGACAATCCGTTACCTTCGAGGCTCCCGCTGTTGTTCGTAACCTCCGACACCATTTGCTCTTTAGGAAATAAAAAATACACTTATGAGTCCTTAAGCAACAAACAAACCCCTCTACGTGCAGGTGCTTTGTGTCTCCATTAAAACTGCTGCCGCCCTGCTGAGCATCGCACAGCAAAGGCGTATCAGGGGTTTTGGTGCAAACCCCACGTCCTTCACTGCTGGACACACCAGAACGAGGGCTCAAAGATCATTTCCAAGCTAAGCAATGGATGGAGCCCAGCCTGTGTCTCGCAGTTGGATTTGCTGGTGTCTTGTAAGGCACATAAAAGCTTTCTTCTTTGGAAACCAAGCTCACATCCCCCCGGGAATAGCCGAGCCCTTTCCCAGAGGGGTTCCCCAGTGCCACAGGACGCACGGTGCTCCCCAGCACCCGCTGCTGCGCACCTCGGGTCTGCTCCTCCTCCACGCGCTGCTCCTTGCCCGTGTTGCAGATGTTGGTCTTCAGCCTCTTGGTGGGGGGACACTGCTCCAGGGACAGCACCTCCTCCGTCCCGTTCCTCAGGACCCCGTTCTCTGCAAGGGAAAGGTGGCTCCTTGGGGACAAGCCTCCAGCCCTGGGAGAATCCCAGGGCACTGGGGGACAGCTCCCCAGCCCCCCAGCATGGCTCAAGGCTCATCCAGGTCTTTGACTTCCAGGAGCGATGGCTTTGAGGTGCTTTACTCTGGCTTCTGACAATGCTGCTGGGAAGGACCCCACTGAGGAGCCCCAGGGCCACCTTGGGACCAATCCAGCAGGCTCAGCAATGGCAACGCCATCCCCATGCCTGGCTCATGGCACCACCTCACCTGAGGCCTTGGGCGGCCGCAGTCCCTTGAAGCCCAGGGGTTTGAAGCCAGTGAGTGCCCAATCAATCATGGGCTTCAGCTGCTCCTCCAGGGACTCCCCAGGGGATGTGGAAAATGTCTTTCCTGACCGGCTCCGGGCAACCTGCCAAGAGGAGGGACCTTGTGGGACACCATGGGACACCATGGGACAGCAGAGGACACCATGGGACAGGGTGACCAGGGCTGGTCCCCATGCACAGAGCAGTCCAGCTGTAGTTGCATGGCCCATGTGCCTGCCAGGGCCATGTCCCGAGCCTGCTCCCCACCACACACACGTGCACAGGGCTCGGCACAGCAGCAGCTGCTGGATTCCAGTGCTGGGAATGCTCCCAGGCACCCTCCTGTGCCTGCCCTCCCTGCCATGAGCCGGCTGCCTCCATCAGCCCCATCTGATGGGAGCAGGGACAGCCCAGCCCCAGCTGCTTCACTCGGCACCTTCCTCCACCCAGCCCCAGCTCTGCTCCGGTTACCTCCAGTGCATGGTATATGGCTCGGCGGTAGGAGACCAGCTTATTGAACGTGGACAGATTGAAATGCTGCCTGAAGGCCACGAGTCCCATCAGCTTGTCTGCAGAAACCTGTGGGCAGCAACGAGAGCTTACACCGGGCATGGGCATGTCCCTGTAGCACCATGCACCCCATGGCACACAGCCTGCCCTGCGGCACCGCGTTCCCGGCACAGCTCACACCGCAGCCCAGGGCTCTGTCTGGGCTGCGTGGCCATGGGAGGAAGCTCAGCATCAGCTGCAGGCAGTGATGGGCAGTGGCAGCGCCGCACACACGGCACGGGCTGTGTGCACCCAGCGCAGCACCGCGGCACGGCGCTTCCCTCCCTCCTGCACCCCGGGACATCCCCACTGCTGGGACCTGTCACCAGCCTGTGGTGGCCAGGCTACTGTCACTGGAGCCACCGGGGTCCCTGCCAAGGGAGGCTGCAGCCGGGCACACGCAGACCCCAGAGGCAGCCCTGGGGACAGGAGAGGCAGCAGAGATGCACAGGGATGAGGGCTCCAGCCCGGGTGAAGCCAGGCACAGGCAGGGACAGGCAGGAGCTCACCTCAGAGAACTTCCCATCTCCGAACCACTGCACCCAGCGCATGCCCGAGGCTGCCGGGCGCTTGGCCGTGGCTCTGTAGGAGACAACGATCGCAGGCCACCAGGAGAAACCCTTGATCTTTCCCCAGACGAGCTCCCCGATTCCAAAATCCTTCCCGTCCTGAAGGCAAAAGAGGACAACACGGATCAGCCACAGGAGCATCCTGGTTTATCCAAGCAGCTGTGGCAGGCAGAGAGCCCCGGGACGTGGGGGAATGGCCACAGAGCACCCCACACTGCTGCTCCACCACGTGTGCCCATCACTGGAGTGAAGTCACCTGTGAACCTCTGCACAGGGATGCACAGGAGCTGCATCCCCTGCCTCAGGAGAGCAGCAGAGCACACCCAGCAGCACCAGAGCCAGCCCTGAGCCACGCAGGAAGGTTTGAGCATTGGCAGTGCTAGGCACAGTGCGGTGCCTGCTGCACCCTGCACAGCCCCTCCGGCACCAGCACCAGCACCAGCACCAGCATCCCGCTCGAACCCCATTCCCACCAACTCCCGCCTGCTCTCCGGGGTCTGCAAACACCGGGAGCCTTTTCCTGCCGCACACAAACCAGCAGGAAGGAAGCTCCGACTGTCACAGGGCTTGCAGCAGCAGCCCCATGATGGGAATGGGCAGTGCAGGTGGGCAGCAGCTCCAGGGAGCACGGATTCTCCCAATCCCATTGCTCATCACAGCCACATTTGTCTGGGAGAACCCAGCTCGCTGCACGCTGCTGCCCCGGCTCCCCAAGCCGGGCAAAGGGGACCCTCCTTTTAGGGTACGCATGCAGGCTGGGCTTAGGGTCTACCTCCCACTTTAAAACCCCCAGTGCTCGCAGCCCCTGTGGTGGCTCCAGCCCAGGATGCTCAGCTTGTCTCCCCAGTCCTGGGGGGATCAGCAGGGTTCCCGGCTCAGGACGGAGGCTGGCAGGAGTGCCCAGCTTCTCTCTCTGCCGTCGGAGCCGAGCACGTCCAGCAGCTGCTCTGCGCCTATCCTCTCTCTCCCTCTTCCAAACCCAAGGTGTAAATCCCAACCATGCTTCTTCCCTTGACGGGAGCCCCGCCAGCCCCACCTGCCCCCGGGAGCCAGGTGTGCCCCGGGAGACCCTACAACAACGAGGGGGGCAGCCCCTGGGGGGAGGGAGGCGAACCCGGCTGACCCCGTGCCCCGCGGTCCCCAGGAGACCCTACCATAACATAACGGCACGCTCGGCGGGAAGAGCCAACTTTTACGAGCCACCCTGCAATAACAAAGGCGCCGGGACAGCTCCCTGAGGAGCCCGGAGCCAACCCCGGGAAAGAAGCAACCCTTCAAGAGGGGCTGTGGAGACAGCCGGAGCAGGCAGGCTGGCCTCTCCCCGTCCTTGTCCCCACGGCGGCCTCGACGTGGGAAGGGGACCGCAGGCACCCTACATCCCCCCACCCCTGGGGTGGCCTGCCCCCAAGTGGGGGGCTCTTGGGCAGGGCTCCCCACCCTCCCCGGCGGTACCTGGGGCGCGGCGAGGCTGGGGAGTCGCTCCATGCTGACTGCGGGGCAGCGCTGCTATTCTGGGCCCGCGGCTGGCGGGGCCCTGGCAGATAGGGTGACAGCGAGCAATGCCAGCCATGCCCCCGCCACCGCCGCGGGGGGGGACACACGGGCACTGCCACCGCCGTGCAGCGCCCGCAGCAGCTGCGCTTACCCGCGACCCGGCAGCACGGGGC
>JANHGB010040360.1:0-23204 GCA_026283785.1 Coracopsis vasa | reverse complement strand
AGACGTTCAGGACCAAGACAAAATTCTTCTGAAGTGCCATCAACAGTGATAACTAAACCCTGGCTGTCATTAGACACAACAGCTTAATTTACTTTTAATTTGGTCCTCAGCCTACTAAGAAGTCCAGGCGTGATAGAAATGCAGATTTGATGGTGTCTCACAACTCCAGTTGAGATGGTGAGCACCACCGTGGGTTCCCTGTGGTCCAGGACAGCTCAGGCAGCACAGCTCCCTCCCTGTTGAGGCATTTCTGTTTGCGACACGACGTTCCCATCCGCTCTCCTCAGTCCAGATAGGCGTTTGGGGACACCGTGGCCCAGTTTCCACCTGCAGTGCGAGTCTTGGGCACTAAACCGCATACATCCTGGAGAAACACATTAATACTTTATGGACTGCAAAGGCGAGAAGTGTTAGCGCTGACCTGCAGGTGGCATGCTCAGGATGCGGAATGTGGCTGGGAGATGTCCTACTTCTTTCTTTTCCCTTTTTCCCCTCCCAGCCACATTGCAGTGAGCTGCTCCGCTGGGCACCTGCCAACAGCCAGGCAGCACTTACATAACAGCAGCCTTTTTTCCTGGAATTTAGGCCCGCTGCTGATGTGTGACCTTCAGCGGTAATTGCCAATAAATGCGGTGGAGATGTTTACAGTCACCGCCGGCCTTGCCGCCGCTGCCAGCCCTGCGCTGGTAGCTGCCGTGCCCGTGGGGCTGCTGCTGCTTCCACAACCCCTGCTCCTGGACCGTGGGTTCTGTGTCTTATTTCTCAGGGTGAAGAAGGGGTGCTCTGCTGCGTCCCCACACAGGGCTGGGGCAGGGGCCAGCAAACACCGAAACAACCAAAACACTATAAGCACCAGGAGCTTCCCTTGTAATTATTTATTCCTTTTTAGGATTTGAAGTGAGGGTTTTTTTGTTGTTTTTTTTTCTATTTTTATTCAGTAATGACAGTTCTTCATGCAGCTGATAAAAGATATCCAGCAAAATATACTCGCAGACCTACTCAGTGTAGTTTTGGGGTGCTTTTTTTCACCTCTTCACTTTGGTCTTGAGGTTTCAGGTAGGTTGAAAAGGGAACTGAAAATCCTAGTCCAAAGAGGTTGACTTGAATTAACACTCTCAGTGCTCTTTATCAATGATAAGCTTAAAGTCCAATGGCTGAGTAAGATGCAAAATATGTGCTATTTTATGCATCTTCAGATTAGAGTTGGAAAATGCGTTAACCTCTTAAAAGCTGGAGAGATGCACTTACAAATGGTTCTCCTTGTAGAGGCAGCTTACTCCACAGTCGTTTCTCTTGTGTATTTTGCACTTAGACAGTGCTTCACTTGTTATGTCTCAAGCAGAGGAAATGCAGGCGCTCATAAATTTTTGTGGGCTGCCTTATATTTTTTTTCCCCTCAGAAATCCTGCAATCTTTGGACTGTTTTTATTGCACGAACTGGAATTGGTGAGCTCTTTGGAAAAGGAGCCTGGAACATTTCTTAGGGTTATTTGTAACAAAGAAATATTTATGCCATCTTACCAGTTAATTAAAACTGCTAATGTAACACGTGTAGTAAAGAGAGTTCTTACTATATTCAGTTATTGTAACCGACTTGCAAGATTGAGGATTTAAGGAGAAGTGATTGCACTCTGATTTAAGGTCAGTGGCATATCAGAGAATCAGGTCTCTGACTCCAGGAAAGTCCCAGCCCAAGTAAAACATGCTTTCTCAACTGAAAGCTCTGGAAAATGAGAGAAGGCATTCCCGTAGGCAGATCTCAGTGACCTTTCAGTGCAGGCACTGACAGCTCTTACGCCAGATTTCCCACCTCATTGTCTGGCAGCGCACAAAGTCTCTGCAAATTCACTGAGATAAGGAGGGGAACATTTAGCCACGTCCCTGGTCTTGGGTGTGTGCCGCAGCAACGAGGCCACAGGGTGTAAGTGTGGTTGCTGCTCCATCACGTGCCTCTGCCCCCATAAATCCCACAGGTCTTCTGTGAGGGCAGGAAGAGGACCTGTGCCAGGACAAGGTGCTGCTCAACATCTCCTGCTGCCTCTTAACTTATGCAGGTGTGACATCCTGCATAGTACGCCACTGGCAACTTCAGTGCAGGTCTGTTACAGTGGTAAATTATAATGTGGGATGTTTGCCAAAGCAGCTCAGTGATCTTGGTTCCAAATTACTCCCCTCTGCCCTGAAACGCATCCATAGCAAGTCAACTGCCTGCTCGACAAACATCTACGTATCATCTGCAGAGGCTAGAAATTTGCTACCCAGCTCTTTCTCAGTTTTGCAAGGTAACAGTGTTGGCCTTACAAAAGAGACTTGGCAAGCAGGTACTCTACGTGGAGCTTCTTAGTATTACTGAAGAGTTATGAAGGACAGCAGCATAACTTGTGCTCTAGTCTGTTGTCATGAATTAGACTAGGTGGTGTTTTTGATGTGAGCCTTTCAAGTAAGAACTATACTGAATGTATTCCAAAAAGATGGGAGGAGAAATTCAGAAAAGGGAGGAAAGAGTGCAAGAAGACTTCAAGGGCTCTATCTAAACAGTTGGTTCCACTGGAACTCCAGCTAATGTGGGGCACGGTAATGCAAGAGCCCAAAGCAGAGGGCAGTGGCTTCAGCATAATGTGTATCAGATCTGTACTCCAGATTTTACATCTGAATATACAACCTAGCTTTCAAAAGCTGCGTGTGTTATTTGGCTGACTGACTATTTGCATTTTTTCCCCCTTTTACTTCCTCTTCTATGCCAAATATCTCCCCCCAGTACCCCAATAATTAGATGCCATATGTATGGACTTGGGTTGGTTCCTGAATTCACAGATTTCAGGACCAGAAGGGACCACTTGGTAATTTAACCCGACTTCCTGCACAGCACAGGGCATCTTGTTTCTTGCCATTTCTTCTCTGCTGAGCCAAATCAATTTAGTTGGACTAAGCTTCCTCAGAACGCTCAGTGTTGATCTTGAAGACCTCCCAGGACAGGTATCAGTTTCCTATTGCCTTGCACCACCTAGTCACCTTCCTATCTGATTTAGGGGGATGTTTGGTAGAAGACCTAAAGGAGACGTGTGGTAGTTTGGAAAATGGCATCAGCCTGTAGAAGTTAAGCAGTCTGAGGTCTGTCACCTCTCAGTCATTTGACCTAGGAAATGGCCTGAAGGCAGAGAAGGTTTGTGTTTGTAATTGGGCTGGTTTGTCCATTATTTTGTCAAAATTCCATAGTTTGGTGAGGCTGAAGAGTAAAGGAGCAGGTTTTTGGAAGTGTTCATGCCTGTGCTCACACAAATGTGGGGGTTTTTTCCAGATAAGATTATTTCTCACCCATTTGTAGCATTACAATATGAGATATTTTCCATCCTGTGTTGCTGAAGCCACTGTCTGGAGCAGACCCTGTCTATGTGAACGGGAATCTCTACCTGCCTTTTCAATGCATTTCAAGTGTGTTCTGGATACTTACCTGCCAAGTTTAAAATCTTGAAAAAAGCAGTCCTGGGGCTTTAAACATGAATGAAAGTCTGCATTTCCTCAGAGCTTTCTCACGTTTTCAGTTGTTTGACTTTTCTGTGGGAGACAGGATCAGACAACTTTCATCTTGATTGTTACTTTGAAAGCGAATGGAAAAACTTTCAAAACCATAAAGCAAAAGGACTGAAACATCTTCCATATCTCATAAATTGAGATGTAATAAGTTCATACTTGCATTCACTGTCACTTGACATGAGCTGTCACTTGCATTGGTGGTTTCTGAGGTGAATGCATCCACTGTTGAGACAGATAAAGACCATTCTGGGAAACAAACATAGTCTGTGTTGGGGAAATGGATGCCAGAAGGATTATGGTCACCAGCAGGTCGAAGAAATGGTGTTTCTCTTGTTCTGGCTAATGATGAGTGCTGTATTTGCCAGGCTTGTGGGAATGGAAACTTCAAAGGAAGAGGGAGTTTTGCGCAAATTGAGAAGAACTTCTGCTAGCAAAACGTAAAGATGATGTACTGTTCTCTTGTTCCTGCCACCCACTACGTTCTAGTTTAAAAGCTGGCCACTGTGTCCATCACACACAGTGGTCAGCTTTTGGTATTCCACAAACCTGCCTTCTCCCTACCCCACCACATTTTTCTTCTAGGCAGAGAGCTGAGGCACAAGAAATCTGGCAAAATTAGTACTGCAGTCCACTCTCCCACCCTGTTCAATCCTTCTTGCAAAGCATAAGCTGATACTTCGCTGTTGCAGCATGCGGGATAGTGCAAAGTATAGGACAGGAACTACAACTCAATAATTCTTTGCTATTTTAACCCATTTTGACTCAAAGAATAACAATTGCAGTATTTGAAGTTTATATTCTTACTAAAAGATTGCTGAAGGCCGTGCTTATTTGGAATGATCCATCCAAGCACTGCCAAGGGCAGTGGCTTTTGCTCACAGATGAGTTGGTAAGGGTGGTTCTAACATGCTGTCTGTGTTATAGTGGGAAGGCACAGGAATTTGCTAGCTGCAATATGTACTTTTTCCTTCTCCAATTAGGTTGGAAAGATCAAACTAATTTCGTGCTGATTCTTCATCTGTGCTGATTTTTAGCCCCAAAATGTACATGTATGTTTGATTAAGATGGGGTCACGGTATAAGCCTTGAATAAGGAAGCTTTCATTTGGAATCCAAAACCCAGTACATTATCTTGTGGCAGTCGTCCACTTGACCTGCCAGCTTCAGCCTCCCCTTCTGTGGCAGGAAGGTGCCTAATTTCCCCTACGCAGGAATATGCACAATTTCCTTGCTGCTGTTGATTACTTAAGAGATGAGGAATTTTTTGCTGTGCTCTCGAAGCAAGTTGTGCGGACAGTGTCTGCAGTCAGAGCAATGTGCCCAGACTCCCTAATGATTGGATATGGCAATTCCAGTGTCCAGCCTACGAGCAGCAAGGGTGTATACAGGGGGCTGCGCAGGAACTGTGTGTTCCTCTGCATAAATGAGGTTCTTCCTGTTAACTTTTCGTCCTGTGGCTTAAATTTGACCAAGAGAGAAATGGTTTGTATGCTTGTGAGGTTTCCAAGAGTGGTGACAATGCAAGGAAACAGTGTACCAAAGGCCGTGTGAATTAGCCAAGAGGAAAGTCCATTAGGAGAATGGAGAACAGTTCTTCCTGGCCAAGGAGCCCCTGCCCACGAAGCACCAAAGGGGAAGCGCTCATTGCTCTGGCTCCTTCTTGGGAAACAGTCTCTCCATATTTCGACTTCTGGACCTGGTGGCCTTCCTTTCCCTCTGCTGTGTGTTTCCTAGGCTGCAGCCTAGGTCACTCTCCCAGCCTATTCTTGATTTGTCTGTCTAGTTCGTGTGCCCTCCAGGCAGACACAGACAATGAGTGCCTGACTTAAGTTGGTATCACTGTATCTTCGTCATCTTATTTCTTAGTGTCTGTTCCTGAGGAGTTAAATCAATTTACCCATGATTAAGTAGGCAGTCTCATTTGAATGTTTTAGGTCTCTGTTGTATGTCTAAGCTCTACTAGATAAAAGTTGCTTGTCCTCATCTGTTTCAATGCGATGATCAGCATTTTAAATTTGAAAAGCTGTCACCATTAAGCCTCTTCTTTCATTGCTCGTGTTTGGTGCTGTATCACGTTCCTTTTATCTCAAGAAAAGTATGTTTATAGATGAGAATCCAAAGAAAGCACTTTTTAAACTAACATTGCAAGGCTGCTGGCTCTGTGACATGCAGCCCTTGATTCCTCCTTCTCCCATTGGGGATGAGTGATACAAGTCACAGATCCCGGGTGCTCGCTCCAAGCAGGCTACCCAAAAGCCTGCAATTTCTGCATTGCAGGCCTGTGTGCACCTGCAGCTAAAGCTTTTTGCTTGTGCCTCTGTGTTCATGCAAAGTAGTTGGCGATGTTCAAAGGATACCTGCTAAACTTTCAGAATGTAGCCCATTTAGGAGCCTGGTGGGTGGGTGGGAGGGTATAAACAGTAATTATGGCTATATAATGCATTTGTGATGATTCAGATGAAATCAAGTGCTGTGCTAGCTCCTTTCCCCTAAGTGTTGACCACTAGATTTCTGTTGGGATGAAAGATTCTTGAAGAATGACTAATTTTTCCATTTTACTTTCAACTAGCTGCCGCAGCCTCCAGAAACGGAAAGCCCTGTAGAGGTGTGTCGCCCACCTATATTTGTACAACAGGCAAATATTGGTGTTTTGAAGTAGTCCTGGTGGAGTCTCTTGTCGGTTCAAAAACCCCTGTGAAATGTGTGTTCCTGCGTGGTGTTAGATAGTGGCAATAAGTAGATTTGTTGAGGTGGTTTAATCCAGTACAGCATTAGCATGATAGGCTGAAATAAAAATGTCCACATGTAAACCAGTCCTAAATCTTTGCTGCTTTCAGCCATTTCCCTTATGCTTTTAAGGGAGGCACTGTGAAAAGGGTCCTCTCACCTCCCCCTGCATTAGTAAAAGGAGACTTGGTTTCTCTGGCTCCTAATACAGAATTTGGTTTTCCCTTTGTCTTGCATATATAAAAACTTTGGTAAGGAAAGTGAGGTGTCAGAAGTTATCAGTGGAACCTTTATAATCCCAGAGCAGCTGGGTGTCCCGTATAAAGTGCCACAGTGAAACAGCTAACGGTCAGTTCACATCTTCAAAGTTACTAGTGCTATAGTGAATTGGATCTGTAGGCACATCTCCTTTATGAGACACCCCAGCACCAATTGAATAAGACGGATTATTTGCCAAAATGAAGACATAAGAATTTATGAAGTCTCAAATTCTTTTGAAGTTAATGGGACATCCAGAGGTGGCATTGGTACATTGTACAACTGGGTACTCTATCAGTGCAAATCTGAGTGAACCAACACGGAAGTCTAAATATAGGGTAGTGCTGATTCTCTGAGCTATATCCATATGAAGATTATCAATATGTTGTGAAGTCATGATGAAAAAATAAATGTTTGTGGTGGTTTAGACCCTTTGTATTTGTAACTTCTGTGGAACAGTGTTTAAATGTAAACTGAAACTCTGAGTGGTCATAGAATGACTTTGAGATGCTTGGGAGGTGGCTCCTAGTTTAAGATGTGTCCCTGTGCAGAACAGCTGCTCCTACACATTTTCCAGAATGCTTTAAAGCAGCAAAACCTCAGCGTACTGAGCAGAAGTTTCACTCCTGAAAATTAATGTCTGAAATAAGAGCTCTTTGATTTGAAACATCCGTGTGCTGAGGGACTTTGTTCAGCAAAACCCCATTGAAATCCATGGCACTGGAATGAAAATCCTGCAGAGTCCTCCCCAGTCTCAAAGTAGCTTCCCTGACCACGGTCAGATACGTTGAAGTACCTACACTTCCTTCCAGAAGTGTGCCTATCATGCGATGGGTGTTTGTGTGTGTGTGTGTATCTGTGTCTATGTATGCATGGGAATGCATGGTTTGGGTTCTTAAACTTGTGCATTACTGGTAACTGCAAAACCAGACTTCGTGTTTACTTTAAATCCATGAGGATTGGCATGCGTGCATGCCGTGGTGGTCTGCTGGAGGGTGGCAGAGCAGGCTGGTTGAGTGCTGCTAGAGCTAACTGAGGGCAGATGTTCTGTTTTGGTAGCTTGTCGGTCAATCTCCCTCACTTCGCCCTTGATTTCAGCTGTGACTTGCCTTAATAATTTCCATGAGTACAAAGATGTTAGTGTCTCTCTAGTGTTGTTTTGCTTTAAAATGAAATTTCTGCATGCACAGCAGGAGCTTGATCAAAGTCTACCACAGAGGCAACTGGAGGATCATAGAAGGGTATGTACAGCAGTCAAACACATTCAGAACTAATCCTCTACCTTTTCCTTTTAAGCAGTGAAGTTTAAGTCATGTAAGAAACTCCTGTGGTTAACTGCTTGCTGTTGGTCTCTTGGAAAATCTGAAATGATCAGCCATGCTTACAAAACAGGGGGCTGGAGCACCTTCTCTTGTGTTAAATGGAAGAAGCAAAAGCTTGGGTGCTCTGAATTAAAGCTGAGATCCCAGTCCAGTCTGTCCACACTGTCGAAGCACTCCCCTGTGTTGATGATCACATGATTATGAATGAGTTTAATTGGTGCTTGTGGAGTTTGCTGGCTTTGCCTGCATCTCCCCCTTCACACACAGCCAAGCTGCAGAATCAGCATCCTTAATGTAGTACTTGATTTCTTCTGCTCTTGCAGCTTGGAACACAACAGCAGCAACTTATAACTGCTTCATTCTTAAATATTATTAAAGATGCTCTGTTTTAAACATTATAACAGGCTTTTTATATCATTTACACTGTGGATTGCATCTGCTTTACTGACACACGTACAGTAATGTTTGTATGCTACTTACTGATAGTTTACCTTGATGGGGAATGCAGATGAAACTGAATGCTGTTGGGGTTGGGTTTTTTTTAGGTAGCATATTTGATTTTTCTTATTGCTGCCAAACATCTGATATTTGTTTGCATACTGTATGCATCAAAGTGGTGTACAACAGTAACATGATGGTTAAAGAACTGTTCCGGAGCCAAGCATTGCAGCTGAATTAATTACAACATTTCTTAAATACCACTTATATTTTCTCCCCTCTACTTTGATCACGTACTCATATCCTTGTTAGCTGACACAGCGGGTTTGAATAATCTTGTAGGAAACAGTTTTTCTTCCCAGTTAGAATGCAAAATGCTAGTGAACATGGATTGCCAAGCCTCCAAAACCAGGGGTCAGCACACTTTCTGACTTGAAACAGTAAATGTTTGATATATGTTCCCACTTGTGTTTTCTCGTTTCTGGATTTGGATACACTCTTCCTATAGACAACAAAGGTCCTGCGGGTCTGTCCTCAGAGCAGCAGCTCCCAGTGAGGTCTTTCCACTCACCCCAACAATATTTGGACTGTGGAATAGAAGTTGCCTTCTGCTCCATAGTGGACCAGAAGGAAAGTCTTGAGAAAATTCCAGGAGTTTTAGCTACCCTCCTGAACTCAGGAAGAGGAGGAGTTGACTGAACAGCAGTTTGTGTGGTTGGATGTGTATTATCTTTGTAGTGAGTAGCAAAAACCAGTTTTTAAATACCTGTTGGTATGACCTCTGCCAGTTAGCTTAACTGAAGAGGAAGATCATCTGAAAACTCCATTGTAACTTGGTTTCTGGCAAAAGACTTACGGGTATCAAGTTGCCTTTCTAATCAGTGTACATGTCAAAGGAAGATGTAGTTAAGGGGTTTTTTGTCTGTCTTGGCCTTGTTCTGTCATGTAGCCTTCCTTACCTGCCAGACTGAGAGCAGAGAGGTGGCTAAAGCTCTGCATCATGTGCTAAACACTCTCATGTTGCTGTCAGTCAAGGTGGCTCCTTTAGGATAACAATTTGCTTGAGCTTTTGAATCAAGTCTCTTGCCTCTCCTACATGTTCACTATTTGTCCCAAGTGGTGATAGGAAGCGTATGTCCTTTGGAAAAGTGCTCATCTTCTACTGTTGCTTCCAAAGTAGCTTGCCTTTTCTTCTTTTTTTGGGGAAGACTTTTGGAAGCAGCTGGTTGGAAAGCTCTCTTCATGTCTATTTTCTATCTTGTCTCCCTGCTGGTTCCCCCGTCCCCATCTGATCCATAAAATGCTGCTTCTGTGCTGCAGCTTTCACACTAATAATCTATAGAACAACTTTTAATGTGCTAAATGTTAATGGCAAGAAGCAGATGGTGGGAGCCGTGACATTAGCACCAGCCTTGTGAGGAGGGCAATGATTCCCGACCAGCTGCAGGCAGCTGTTGGGCTTCTCCATGTGGAAGTGATGTCTGAAATTTGATGAAGAATTGTTAATTTCCAGACAGATTTGTCTTTCCAGTGCTTTGGGGTATAAGGGTTTCTCTAAGCTACCTTTTGTGAGTGCCAGCTTCGCATCAAAAGCAGCTTGGCTGTGGCAGGGCTGGAGTTTGGTACAAACCGATTAATGCATATTTACATTGTTCCATTTACTTATTTGTGTTTTAAAGGCCTCTTGTGAAAGTTTAAAAGGGCTTCACTTGTATCCAGCTAATACATGAAACTTCAGTGTTAATGACGTTTTGTATCAATAGTCAGACAACTGATTTTATTTGAAATACAACTGAAAATCAGTGTCAAGCACTTATTTTATGAATGGCGATCAAGATATATATTGGTTCATCCTGACATTTTTTATATGAAATTACTCTTGGCTAGATTGATTTTGGGGGTTTATTTTGCCATTTTTAATCCCTGAGAAACTCCTTTCTTCCCCCTCTCTCACACGCAGTCTCAGGGTGGTACTGCTGTAAGCACAGCACGCTGCCATTAGCAGAGCAGCAGCTCCCAGTTGAAATAATCACTAGTTTTCCTTTTTGCCCAAAGACTTTGTGAAAATGTGCTAATCCAGTGGCAGTGTCTGCGTGCATCCTGTTGCTGGTAGTACCGCCGGCTTGCGTATGGCTCGGAATTACTGGGGATTCCCGTAAACCTTACATGAGAGCAGAGCAGGGTCCACAAGTTAACATTCAACCTGGGAGCTGTTTTGATCTCCTCTAGCCTCTGCTCACGGCAGAGGCGCGTGCTCTGCAGGGACGTGCCGGGTGCTTCCAGGGGCACAGGGACGGGATGTCGGGGTTATCCAAGGACCAGTGCCCTGCAGTGTCTGCGGGCTCATGTGCTCGGATGCTGACTGCTGGCGTGACCAGGCGGCTGCCAGCAGGGACACAGGGAACAAAGAGCTGGGATACAGCGGGGATCGCTTGGGTTTCCGCTCGGCAGCTGACAGCATTAGATTGCATCAGTTGCTGATGGAGGGGAGAAGAGTGTGTCCCTGTAACATTGGTGAAATAGCAAAATAGGATAGGTTTGAGAAGATGGGGTTGCTATCTCACAGAATCATTTCTAATGTTCCCTCTCTATAATCCTTCTCTTCATTTTGTGTTGGTGCTGCAACTTTTTTACGTTTAAGGCTGAGACAATAGACCTTAATTCAAAAAACTCTTTGGGAATGAACTCTGTTTAGAAAGCTATGCACAAAACCAGAACTGTAGCTGTTTCTGGTGCTGGGAACCCATAATCTTATTTGAGCCCCATGAGACCCCACCCAGGGTCCCAGCCTGCCTGAACACATCAGGAGATGCTTAGTGGATTCTGCCTAATCTCTCTAGGGTTTTGGTTCCCCCTCCCTCACTACAAGTAGGCTAATTACCAGCAGTCCCCTTGCTACTGAATGTTAGTAGTGTGTTTATTCATTAAGCTCGCATCCTGATTTCATTATCCTCTTTGAATCAAGGGTGAGGCACTCAGGCAAGTTTTGGTCAACCGTTACTATGGCAATGTGAGACCAGCGGGACGGCGCGAGAGCCTCACCACCTTCGGCAACGGCCCCTTGTCTGCCGGAGGCGCCAGCAAAGCCGGGGCAGGAGGTAGGATGTGCTCCTGCTCAGCAAGCGTTCGTGTCATCTGCCGTGCCAGATGCTGTGTGTCTGTGTCTGCCTCACAAATTGGTATCGCACGGGTGAAGTAGGGGGTTCCCCCTGTTCTGTTCTATGGAATCCCAAAAAAGAAGGAACTATCCACATGGATAGGAAGACATCCTGCTTGCATGTCGCTCCTGGCTTTGGAAAGTCCAACTCTATGTGAGGGATTCCACTTTAGGCTGAGTGGAGCATCGCGCTTCTGTCTCTAGTCGTGTCAGTCTGCCTTTTCCTCATGCAGAGGAGAGCAATGTTCTTCCTCCTGACTGCATTTGAGAAAGTGCTTTAAAATTGAACAGGCAGAGCTTTTTATGCTTTCCAGAGGCTGTCTTGGGTTGCCTTGAATGTTGTGACTTTGCTTTCAGTGAATGCACTTAGAAACCCTGGTCAATTTAATATTTGCAATAACATTTGGGGACTGTGCTCATAGGGATGTCAGGTTCTCAACCACACCTGAAACATCTGAAATGTTTTTTCCTTGATTACAGAGGGATTGCAGCAATGGATGAGGAAAAATTTGGGTTGAAGTCACTTAAAAAGTGCAGTTTGTTTAATCTGAGACCATTGCTAAAAAATAATGTCAAGCACGTTTTGCCTCTTCAGAATACAGTGGGTAATCCTGCTGAAAGCAGGCCTGATCAGAAAGAAAGGAAAACAAACAAACCAACCCCCACCTATTTCCCCCTATTTTTCTGAAGTTGGTATATATTCTATTTGTCCCTGTGTTGTGCTGCCTATGCCATAGTCCACTTCCTAGAGCATTGGCTTTGCTATCCTCTGGAATTTGTCTTGCATTTTCTCCATCTTCTCTCTGGTTCTGCAGAGCCTCTACCTCTCTCTTTGTATCCATGGATTCATGCTGTTTCCAGAACCTTTTTCCAATACACCAGCCCTCTCTCCGTCTTGTGCTGCTAAGGAGAGGAGCAGTGGCAGTAGCCATTTCCCATTGCTAGCCCAACTTGTCCTCCTTTAGAACACTGCCCCCACCCCCCAGGCTCGCGTGTATTAAAGCAGTGTTAAGTGCCCATCTTGCAACGTGCCTGAGATGTGCTTTAAGTTACAAACTCTTCCTTGCAGAAATGCAAGGAGCTGAGTTCATCGCTGTTAATAAATGTGTGAGCATCCTTCAGGATAGGTTAATAATTTAAACCAGAAGAGAGATACCACCATCATAGGGTGGCTAGGTTTGAATCTCAACCTGTTCCTCATGATCACCCTTATAGGAGGAAGCTCTGGATCAAGTTCAGTGAGCCGAGGTGAGATGAGTTTGGCAGATGTCCAGTGTCATCTGGATAAAGAAGGTGCATCCAACCTGGTCATAGATCTCATCATGAATGCCACCAGTGACAGAGTCTTCCATGAAAGCATCCTGCTAGCCATTGCCCTTCTGGAAGGTGGGAACACTACAATACAGGTAGGGAAATTGAAAACTTCAAGCTTATAACTAAAACATGTTGGGAACGGAAATGACTTTTACAAAATCCAGGAAACTTGAGGAGGTTGAGAACGTGGGAGGGGAAATGACTCAATGATCTTTGACCTGTAATTAATGGAAATATTAGTGTCTACCATGCAGAAGTTAACTTATTAAATGTTTGCATGGGCATCAGGTAATTGAGGTATTTCCCAGGACAGTGTGGAGGAATCTGCAAGACAATAGCTTTATTGGATTAGTTTGTGACGACTTTTATGAGTAAGTTTAAGCAGTTGCAACATGCTCAGAGACTTTTACAACTAGCAGTTAGTTTTCAGGCTGGAATTTAACACAAGGGTGTATGGTGAACTCCAGACCACCGCTGTTTCTTGCTGTCCTTCGTTTCTGTGTTTTAAGTAAGGATTTGATTTCCCTAAATGAAAATCGTGCCTGGTATGTAATGAGTATACAGCAACCGGCTTGTACAGTGTTCTTCCAAACAAAGTAAAACCTTACTAGGCAAAACATGCTCACAAAGATTATAGAACATATAATGTCTTATTCTTTTGACTTTGCACGTGTTATATTTGCAGTCGGTTTCAGTCTTAGCCGATGGGCTTTATGCAGAGCTATTCCAGAGCATTACCCCTTCCTACCCCTGTGCCATGCATTTCACATGTCTGAACCAAACCATCAGTGATTTGTTTCAGAAGGTCAATTTTGCAGATTGTTCCCTTCACTTGGAGAAGTGATGCATCCAAATGTTTGATACATACACAGATTTAGGCTTATAATTTGATGTCATTTGTGCTGCATCCTAATTAGGAACATTTATTTTGGCACTTTTATGTAAAACACTAACATTTTCAGAAGAGGTTGGGCAAATAGAACTAAAAATACTTACACATGTGGCCCACTGTCCCCAGTATGATATAGCCACTCCATAGTCCTTTATTTCTGCCCTGAAAACCAAGCTATGGAAAGACACAGTCTGTCTCTGGTATTGTAGCAGCAGCAAAAAGCCACTGTGCTTATGACGTTATTCTTAACTAGACCTCCATGGCAACTCTAGGGAGAAATACTTGACCAGACTGAGGGTAGTGCTCCACATTGTGCTTAATCTCATCTCATTGTGGGCTATTGCCAAAATGGACTGTCCTGTTCTGATTATCTCTGCTTGTCCCCTCTTTGCACAGCTTATGCAGCTGTGGGATGAGTTGAATTAAGGGGCTGATCTGGCAGAAAACAAGCCTGCCAGTGAAAACAGATTCAATGCCATAGAACAGGTCTGGCTTGGCTCAGAACTGACCAGAGATGTGCAGGGGAGCAGCTGTATCCTCTGGGCAGCAGTACATGGTGAGATGTGATTGAGTGAACGTGGGGTTGGATCCTGACTAGTTATAAGTGATCATTACAGTTAAAACGTGCACTAGGTCTCTACAGCAGCACCTTTCATTTTCATGCAGACTTCCTTGAGAGGAGAGGAAATGTTTTGGGGCTCCCTCACACTGTCTCTGTACCTTTTTTTTCCCCGTGTTTATTCTCTGGAGTGAAGCTTCTTTGCGAAAGACAAAAGTGGGAACTGAACATTTAAAATCCTGTGTCACCTTAAACTGCAGTGACAGGATTAACATTCCTTAGGGAGAGTCACTCCTTTGAATTTCCTGCTCTTCTTCAATGTAAAGGAAGGTGGGCTTTCATCTTCCTGGCTCTTAGGGAGCCTCAGGTAACCCCATGCTGTCATGCTGGAAGGAAAAACAATTTCTGCACCAGTCTCATGTGGAGAGATCCTTTGCTTGTGCTGGGCCGTAGAACTGATGGACTGAGTAAAGTAACTTCCCACTGTGTGTGAATCAGTGTTGAAACCAGATTCCTGAGCTCATCTGGTGAAAACAAATAGCAAAATCTGCAATCCATCTCCTGAGACAACTTTTTAACCAAAAAGGGAGATTCTTAATTTTCATTTGCTGTCTAACTGGGATCTGTGAGTCTGTACAGTAACTATGTGGTTAGGAATGAGCTGTTGGCATAGGATGCTTATAGCAAATGGTGTAACACTGTCACATCTGTGCCTTACAGTCCTGCCAGTTTCTGTTGCAGTCTTGCCTTTATAGACATTACTTCTGCAAGCCAGAGTAACTATTTTCTGTCCTTTCTCACTTGACAACTGCTTGGCAGTTGTCTTTACCTTTAGAAGATGTTCTGGGCAGGTGACAGTTAGTTGGTGCACGTGCGTGTACATGCTCTAATGCAGCAGCAAAGGGCTGGGAGGGGGCTCTGGTGTAGGCTGCTTGTAAGTACAAAGTGGTTTAGGAATCAAATGACTTATGATGCGTACAGCGAATGCTGTAAGCTCTGATGTCTTAGACACACTCAGGAGCTCTTACGCATGCAAAGAACAGATGAGATTTTATTGGAAACATCCTATGGAGCAGCTGTAATGTGGATATTCTGTGCAATGCAGTGGTCTGATAGAAAAAAGGTTTATCAGTGCACAAAGATGTTCCCTGACTTGCCTCTGTACTGGTTAATCTGGTTCTGGGAGGTGAGTTTGCTGATGCCCTGCATTGCTTGGACTGGTTTTAGCACAGGCAGGGCCACTGGGGACTAGTACAGTGTCAGTCAAGAACAGCACATACTAGGCACTCTGATCTTTCAGTAGTATCTTAGTCATGAAAGCCAAGTAAGCAAAACTTTAATGGAAAAAAATACTAACCACACAGCTTAACTTCTGGGAGAACATCTGGCTCCATGCTGGTGAATCAAAGCGAAGGTGGAGGCTTGCTCTTTAGTAAAATCATGAGTTCAGGTCTGTATCACCCAGAGTAATTGCTGAATGATGTCCAAGTTAAGCTGATGCTCTGAGACAGTAAACTCACATGACAAAGCTTTTTTTCTTCTCACATAGGAAGAATAGCTTATTTGCTCACCCAGAAAATGCAGAAGGTTTGGTGCAATCCAGCTGTTCAGGGGCACTGCTGGTACAAGAGAGCTGTGTGGGGTGCTCACTAGTATGCACAGCTTCACAACCCGTGGGTTTTGTAAAGCTGTCTTTCACTACAGCACCGTAAAGATCTATTGAGTGCAGCAATGTGATGGTCTCCTACTTTGTAAGAGTTCATTTTTAGAAAATACACTGCAAAATTTGTCTGCTTATGGGAATTAGATGCACTTGCAAAAATGAACTCAGTACTTTCTGCAGTCTTTTATCCTGGTCTTTCTCTAATCTATGTTCCTTTGGTAAAGCCTGCAGATCAGGTAGGTAGGGCGTCACAACCTCTGCAACCTGCAGAGTGGATTTTCTCAAGTTCTACAGCACTTTCCAGTAACTGCCAGTGGCAGAGTCATGTTGAGTCTCTGGACTAATAACTGTTCATTTTGCATCAGATACAATTGTCATTGCGAAAGTCAACCTAGCCAACTGAGCCAGCTTTGTCTCTGAGGTCTAACACAGCTTATCTTCCTTTACCAATTTTTTTGCTATTAGCAGCTCTTGATTTATAGTATTCTGAAGAAGCTCATTCTGTGCTCTGTGTCTGAATAATTTTTAGTGAACTTAAATTGCTTCTATCTACAGGCCTTTGACAATAGGAAACTGGTGGGATAGGGACAGGTTATGTAAAAAGGCTTTTTGGCAGCACAGCCAGAAGTGTGTCACCCCTGCATGGCATTTTCTTAACTCCAGGTTTTCACACGGGAAACGAATTTGGCCTGAAGTTAAGCAAAAGGTTTGTACTGACACACAGGAGCTTGCACATGATGATTGTAATACGGTTAATAATGGGAGTTTCCAGGTAACTCCCATGAGCTTCAGTGAGAGAACAGATCCCAGTGATGTTGGGAAGGGATAACTGAAATAGGTGTTATTGTTTCATTAGGTACATGCAGGGCCAATGTTAAGGCTAGGCAAAGTAGGTGGTTGCCAACTCTAGCAGAAAAGCAAATCGAGAAATGTTCTTTATTATAATTGGCAGGAGTGATTTTTATTGCATTGTTAAGAAAATTAATGTGGGGGAGAAGCAGGGCAAGAAAAAATACTCCCGGTTTACCTTAGGAAAGAGGCTAAGCTGGTAGTGCATGGCACGCTGAATCCCACGCTGCTTTGTGTTTTGCTATAGGGGTGAATGTGGATGTGATAAATTAACTGTTCTGGGAGGAGGACAGCGGTCTTTGCCCAGTTAAAGCTCCCTGGATGGAAACTTTTCTGCATTATTTTTAGGTTTTGGAATTCACTTAGAAATGCTGTCAGGTTCTCTGGTAATAGAGCTGGTGATGAAAGTGTCCAGTGAGCTCGTTGCTCCTGCTCAGCAGGAGCCCTGGTCTTTGGTGGCAAGCCTGCCCTCATTTGTAAGGAGACAGAAGCGGAGGTGGAACCGCAGGGTCAAAACCGGACAACGAATTAACTTGACAAATGCTGCAGCTCACTGAACTGAAAATTACATAAACCCCTTTATTAATTTATATAACCCTCAGCATGCATCTCGGGAGAGCTGGAGTCAGCGGATCCGCATGGAGCAGCCCTGGGCGGATGCCCTGCCAGCCCCACGCTCACCTCCAAAACAGCAAGGGGTGAGCATCCCTACATCCAGGGTGCTGCCAGCCACACAAGGCACCTGTCCCCCCAGGGTGCTGACTTGGGTGCTCCTCTCCAGAGCTGGCATGGCAGATGCTGTTGCTCGTGGGCATGCAGCATGTGAAGCTACAGCTCCTCAGAAGAGATGAAAGCTTGATCCATTCTCTGCGCACACTGCAACACGGCAAGTTTTCCTCTGTTACATCAACCCTGGCAGATGAATGACAGAGGAGGAAATTGCTGAGGACTTGTCCTGTAATGCTCGTGTCTCATCTGCCAAATCAAAATTACATGCACCGTTACTCTGCTTCACCTCTATGGAGTTTTGGGTTTCCTTGGTCGGTGGAAGTTGATGGCAAGTACAGTCCCTTACATAACTGGCTCTCTATGGAGACTTCGGTCTGCTCGCTTAATTAGGGATCTTCTCAAAAGTTAGATTGCGTGACAAATTACCCACACGCACATGTTGGTATTTTCAGCAAGGGAAGGTAAAATGAGGTTGATGACATTAGTTTAGCTTCAGGCATTTTTTAAGTGCTACCCCAAAGTGACATGATGCAGAGCTACCACTTCCAAGTGTGGTAGCTCTGCATCACACTTTCTTGCTTCTTTCCCCCTTCGTCCACAGTTTTTCCCAAGGCGGGCTGCAAACACAGAGGATGAGGTGATGGTAGTCAGCACCCAAGGAAAAGGTGATTATTTTTCAGGGAATAAGTGAGATTTGCTCCTAGCTTTAAGGCATCTAAGCAGAGTAGCTGCTCCTGCCCAGAGGATGATGATGGGATCTGCTCTACACCCTTCCTTCCCCCAGCAGCTGAGTATGTGATAAGGACCAGGGGCCACCTTAAGATAGCACTAAGGAGCCTGTGGTGGTGGACCAGATTGTTGTGCCTCTATCACAGCATGGCAAGAGCAAGTCAGTGTTGTGATGAGCCCAAGGTTTGGAGCATGTGAGGCTCCTTTGGGATGTGACTGTACAAAAAGCTGCATGGCTTCAAGTTGCTTTAACTTGCAGAGCTCTTCAGCCTCCAAGGAGGAGCCATGCATGTTGTGTGCTCTCCTTTGAGTGCTCGTCAGGGTTAGGGGCTATGGCCATGTGGTACTGTGCTGCCTGTTGCAGAAGTGCCATGGTGGGCTCTGAACAAGGAAGACACCAGAAATCACAGCAGCCAGCTATTCATTAGTCTGGTTTAATAGGAAATAAGGGTCCAGGTAAAATGCTGGACTAACACAGCTATCCTGTCTCTCAAGTTCTTGCATCGTACAAGAACTTGGACTTAGTTGACGTTTCTCCTTGTGCATTGCTACCGGTAAAATCCCAGCATGTTGAATTGCACTCTCTTTTGCTGAACTCCATGCTTCAGACTGTCCAATGATGATCAATACCTACTAAATAATTGTGAAATTGATGCACAAAATGACTTCAATCCAGAGCTGTCCAATTCTTGCATGTCTTTCTGGCACACAGGAAGGGCGCAGAAGCCAGATGAACTCAGGTGCTTCCTGGTCAGTGGGAAGACGGGGCTCGCTTCTGCCGCTGTCTGCCGCAGCCTTGGGTTTGAGGGAGCAGTAACCTTCAGAGAGATCTGTGTCCTTCAGCTTGCTGTAGTGTTGGCTGTGACATGCTGTGACATAAATGGAAGGATAAGTGATGCTAGAAAGATCAACAAGCTGGAACCAGCCAGTCAACCCGCTTTATTTTTTACCCCTTTCCCTGTTGGCCTAAATTTGTCCTGTCCTATCGAGTTGCCAAAACACTTACTTTATTTTCCTCCATGACTGCAATTGCCCTTCAGAACTGGAAGAAAATTTTTCAGAACGTTACAAAAGTACTGGTGATAAATGTAATTTAGTGACACAGCACTTCAGTGCGTTAGGGTTTGTGGTTTGGGCTTTTTAAACCAGGTTTACTACTTACAGACTTAGCAATGGTCACAGATACCTTGGAGCATACAAAATCATACGTGATGGTAAACGCTTCAGAGGCAGGAATATCTTTGGATCGCTGAACTTTTGGAAATAGCACTTGAGAACTTTTGGTTGTTGATAAAAAAGTATCTTAATTTCTACTGTCTGTTTATAACGGGCAGAATTCTTTGCTGTAGTATGTTCTCTCTTCTTTACATTGTTTTAATAATACCTGTTTAGGAAACTAATGCAAAACCAGCAAGCTCTCAGCATGTATTAAGTAATCACCTGTGCCTTTCACCATTTTAGTGAGGTTTTTCTCAAGTTAAAATAAACCTTTTCTTTTTTTATTTTCTGAGTATGCTACTTCTGAACATGACATTAAAATAAAAACATAAATGTTGGTAAGGACCTACATCAGCCGTCATGTTCAGCTGTGGGCAGGGGTCTTGCCCTTCTGCGAAAGAGAGCCCTCTCCAAATGAAGCCCACTGCAAATCCAGGCTCTCTCTCACAGCAGTTACTTTCAAAACAAGGCACACACCCTGCACTATTGATTTAAGTCAGCAGTGAGGAGATCTATCTGCTGATGCTCTGCTGATCCGCAGCATGTGAGGAGACTCAGGATGGTGAGCCCATAGGAGCATGTTTTTTAATGTATTAAGCACAGTGAGGTCTCAATCTCTCTTAGCCCTTAGATACCACCATGTTACAAACAGGCAAGCCCTGCTAATAATGCATGGAGAGACAGAGGCAGAAGCTGTGAGGAGTTATTCCTGCAGAGAGGATTTCATTGTTTTTGAGGGCAGGAAGATGCATAGGTGAGATTGAGAACAGGGTGCATGAGGTGAGATGGTAATGATAAGATAGTCTTGAGCACTTAAGCTGCAGCTGGTGCAATTTAGTGAAGCGTATTGGGCCAGCAATATTCCTTTATCATGGCATTTTTCATTCTTTTTGCTTAAAGGGAGGGTTTAGGCTAAGATTTTGAGGTGCCCATCTGTGCAATTGAGCAGTATATTAGGAGGAAAAAGGCGGAGAGGTGCTACATCAAGGTTCACCTGTATTACTTGTCCTCCGGTCTCTGTAGCTTTGTATCATCCCTGGTTGTTGGGTACCAGAGACCTCTCATATGCCAGTCCTCTTGGTGTGATCCTGATGGTGAAAGGCGCAGGGATGTAAATCGCTAATGCTCCGTGTTCCTCTCAGTGGGATGCAGGTCCAAGATAAATGTTGAGGATGCTCCCTAGCAGGACTGGCTCCTCCAGGAGCAGGCAGAGGCTGCTCAGAAAAACAAGGTCATGCTGCCTTTTTTTTTCTTTTTTTTTTTTATTTTTTTTATTTTTTTTTTGGTGAGCACAGGAATCAACAAAGCCGTGTTATATAACTTCTATTTATATCCCACTTGCTCACTAGCTGCAGGCATACAAGAGTGGCTGAGAAGGGAATTTAATGAGCTCTCAGGGCTTGCTCACCTTCCAGAGCGGGTAGGAGCCAGCTTGTTTTTGAAGTGCGTCAGCAAATGAAACTGGTGGTGGGTGGGTGGTTTGGGTAGGTGGACTGACTTGTTGCTATGGTTTTCTTTAATTCCTCTGTCTCTCAAGAAGATCTTACACTTCTTCCCCCCTCCTCCCTTCTTTCCTTTTGGGGAGTCTGCAGACTTCCTTGTTTCTCACACCTACACAGCGCTCGCTGGTTTGGTAAGGAAGTGGGATTCATGCTCCTGCCATGCAAGAGCCTTGCACAGATTAACTGAGTGACCCAGCGGGTGCGTGCTCCCACATGTATGCCAGAGGAACTCAAATAAGACTCTGTGCTGAAAGCAGGTCAGGCCCCCGAGTCTCCCACGCTGTGGAAGCCATCTGCTGTCTGCGGGGGGATTTAAACCCTGAACCCCACAGTCACGTTTCTACCTGTCGTTCCCCCAGTGTGCCTTCACCTTCTGGTGGTCACCCAGTGCCGCTTCCCTCTCCCATGGGTTTTGTGCTAGCTCTGGAAGGGCACAAGGGGACCATATCTCCGTGGGGTTTATTCTTACTTTCCTTTTTGTGAAATGACTTCAAATTGCATCAAGGTTTTAGGTGCAGTAGGAGAACATGTAGGCTGTACAGGCTCTTCCCAAATCAAGTGGTGTAATTCTGCGGCTGCTTTTACTTAAAGCTGATTGGGAAGGATGAGTGACTGCATGGGATAGTCTGCATACGCTTGTACCCCTCCAGAAACATCCTCCGGAAGGTGGAGTGGAATCTCCAGCGCAGAGCAGAGCCTTGGAGGATGGTGTGTGGATGCCCATGGCAGAGACAGTGTTTGTCTTATTTGTGAAAAACAGAGCTGGGAAGTCCCCCTTCTGCTTTCAGGACAAAGTTTATTTTACAGTTTGCAAAAGAAACAGGCAATTGAGGTGTTCTGGCAGATTTTCCTTATGGGTTTACTTCAAGCTGTGAAGTATGTTCAGCACAAAATACTTCAGCTGCCGTTTCCTTAAGCTATGCAAGACTAATGATATCTATCACTCACGCCCCAGAGTGATGGATCTTTAGGGAGCCAGGACATACGAAAGATTTCAAGAAAAGAGAGGAATCAGCAATATTTAAAATAAATAAATGAGGGGGAGAGAACGCAAAGTTGGGTTTGAATTCTCTGCAGTTTAAGCCCTTGCAATATGTTTAGGCAGAATGGAAAGGGTTGGCATTTGTACTGAATTCGGTGCTTGTGTTAGCAGTGCTGTTCCCCTCAAAATGTGGCTGCTTTGAAGTAGTCCAGCTAGAAGCAACCATACGGGGGTGGCAGGCTCTTTCCGCAAGCATGAAGTAGCACAGAAGTTTTGCATTAGTTCATGCTGGCAGCCTGTCCGGATAACCCAAGTGAGTTAACATCCCCGTAATAATTTCTGTCTAGTGTTGGAATAAAATGTCCTGAGCTGAAGCCAGGTAGCTGCTCTTTCTCTTGTATCTGGAGGGACTTTCCTCTTTGAAATATCCCTGGCAAAGTCAAGTTCACAGGGTATTTTCTGTTCGCTGGCGTTAGAGGGATGGGGAGGGAGATGGCAGCAGTTTGCTTTAATTTGTGAGGTATTTGCTGGGGCTTTGCTTTCCCTCATTTATTGGTAATCAAATATTTGCTTTCCTGGGGAATTCTGTGGGATCTGGTGGGATGGTCTGGCAGGGCTCAGTGGCTGTGGTCTGTTGAAACAGCTCCCTGAATTACAGAGGGTGTGGTCCAGCAGATGCTCTGTCCTCTGCGGCATGATGGCAATCTCTGTTTGGGTTCTGCAGCCAAATGCTTGCCTAAAATCAGGCCACCCTTCTTGCAGGAGGAAGCACGCATCAGGGCAGATGCATCTTAAACCCAGGGCTTGCTGAGAGGTTTTTAGCTATATTTCTCACAATGTGATCACTCAGGGCATACAGTCCAGCCTGTAATTACCGAGTCTGGGGTGGAATGTGAAGCTTTTCGATGCAAAACAAGTGAACGGTTGTTCCTTTTCTTGGTTGGCAAAACAGTTGTGACTTCAGGGCAGATGCAGCTAACAGGTAACAGTGTAGGGGAGGCTGTTCCCAATAAAGGTGACAGCACACAGAGGCAAAACCGGATAAGCTTTTCAAAGGCAAGAACTAGGAATAAGCTGCTTTCAGCTGGTTCCTCTCTTCCCCCACTCCTTACACCCCCATTTAACAATCCTACGCTGGGTGTAGACTCACTCATTGTTAAATTTATTGTAGGTTAGTTAAATGTATAGTGGATTATTCAGCCTGGGGGAAGAGAAGGCTCAGGGGACACCTTATAACAATCTTCCGGTACCTAAAGGGGGACTATGAAATATGGAGAAGGACTTTACAAGGGCATGTAGGGACAGGACAAAGGGGAATGGCTTTAAACTGAC
>JANHGB010040359.1:0-18209 GCA_026283785.1 Coracopsis vasa | reverse complement strand
GCAGTGTTCAAGGCCAGGTTGGACACAGGGGCTTGGAGCAAGCTGCTCTAGTGGAAGGTGTCCCTGCCCATGGCAGGAAGTTGGAACTGGATGAGCTTTAAGGTCCCTTCCAACCCAAACCAGGGGTTCTGTGATCTATGAACCCCAGCAGTACCTGAGGAGGAAAACACAGCCCTGCAGCCGCGATGCAGCAGAACCTCATTTATCCAGCGATGCTCCAGCCCCCCCGAGCCCTGTTTTATCATCACAGCCTGAGTGAAGTGCATGGAGCAGAAAGCGCAATGTTCCCTTGCTGTGCCTCGGAGAGAAATGTCCTCGCGCCTCTGTGTCACCCCATGGAAACCAGATCGCTCCCCAGGACCGGCTCAATCCAACAGGGGAGAACCAAATCCGATTTGGTTTTAATAGTGGTCCATTAGGCTGCCTTTCTGCCTGTCATATCATCTGCTGCTGACAGCGACGGCACAGAGGCTCCTGAAGCTGTGGGTGGCTTTTCAGTGGTGGGTAAATAGCTGCTGGCTAAATATAGAGCTGGGAGTGATCGAAATTGTGTTTGAAACCCATATCGAGCTTCTGAAAACGAGAGCCTCCTACGTAACAGCGCTGAGTTAACCCCATAGCTGTAACAGAGATGGACCCGCGATGACACGCGTGCTGTGGAGATAATCATCATCAGGAAGACAGGAACAATGAGGTGGATGTGCATCAGAGAAGCTTATCATAGTCTTGGAATGGTTTGGGTTGGAAAGGGCCTTAAGTTCATGCAGTTCCAACCCCTGCCATGGGCAGGGACACCTCACACTAGAGCAAGAGCCTTATTTTGCCGCGTTTCAGCTTCATCTTTGAGGTTACATCTGATAAAACCTGGCAGAGCTCCACTGCCTTGAGAGGAAATGCATCAACATCACTTTTAAACCGCTACTGACAGAGACCAAGGTCCTCAAACCACTTCCTCGTAGTGCCTGGAGTTGGTTGGGAGCAAAAGACAGGCATTGGAATTCCTCAGCTGATGAGTCACGGCGGAAAAGACACCTTGGGGGAGCGCTGGGGCACATCCCTGCAGGGACAATGTCCTGACAGACACTTCATCTGATTTCATGTCTCCTGATCCACTCCTTCCAAGGGGAGGCTCTTCTCCTTCTGGCTTTTTCCACCTCCACACAGGCAGCATCGATGTGGATCTCTGCAGTGCCTTGATTTGGTGGCAGTTGTGGTTCAGAGCAGGTTGTGGCGCTGGGAAAAGGCAACACAGCACCAGAGAGAAGCCCTGGAGAGGGCTGTGCTTTGCCAGGCCGTGAGAGAAGGCCTGGAGTAAGCAGGAATCTCCCCCCAGGCCCAGGCTGGATAAAGAGCGCTCTGTCTGCACTTATATGTATGTGTATGAATAATTAAGGTGCCAGATGGCCCTTGAGCCCCTGGCCTAGATATACACATCTAATTACATTTGGTGGCCATGGGAATTGGGCATCCAGGTCCCTCTGCGGAGCTGGGCTCATCCTGGAGGATCCTTGTGTTGTGGGGTTTTCTTCTCAGTTGCAGCAATGTGCATCCATGTATCTTTCAGGTTTGAAGACTACCATATCAGAGGAGAGGAAGAATGATCTTACCAGGATCAGCAAGGAGACACTGCTCTGCTGGAAGATGCTCCATGTGGGGCATGTTAAATACCCTTCTGCAAGGCTAAAGGACGGGGTGGAGATCAATTAGACGTCCCTTTATTTAGTGAGAGTTGAAATAACAACAGCCAATGCCTGAGGCACTGATCAGCCTGGCAAGGACTGAGTGAGGGTGGATGGGTCACACTGCCAGAGGGGTTGGAAACTGCAAACATCTGTGCTGAGGCACTGATTGGATTTAGCTGCACCTAAGTGTGGGTATGAAGAACCTGAAGGCAGGAAGAGGGTGAACAGACAGCGATGCTGCACATTTGGGCTGCAAAGCTTTCAGCAGCAACCCTTGTTTATGGCTGTCATCCATTTCCCCCACTGTGCTCCACAGCTGTCTCAGGTGTGTTGGCACAGTGGTTCCACCACCTATGCCATGGACTGTACTGAAGGATCGATCTAGTGTTCAAAAGTGAATTAGTTTTGTTTTCTTTTTCTCACTCTCAGGCAGCAGGGGACAACTGCTATCATGGAGCTGGTTCTGCTGCTACCCAGGCTGTAACACAGAATCACAGCTTACAGCGAGAGGCCAGAGCAAACCAACAGGAGCTGCCTCTGTGCCCACTGGTTGACGCATTCCATGCAATTTCTACGTAAATGGAGAGGTTTCCACTAAAACTGTCATGTTTTAAATTAAACTGTGCCAGATGAAGACATCAGTGTTGTGAGCAGCATCCTGGTGATCACCAGCCAGGGATTACCTCCCCATCTGCTTCTCTGGGGCTTCCTACAACTGCTCACTAGTTTACTGCTATTAAACAAGCCAAATTAGTTCCAATAACTCTTATCTGTTAAAATAATCTGACTGTTTTTGCTGGAAATTGAGTACGAATGGTTTCAATGATCCCTCCTACCCACAGAGATGCAGGAGTAGTGACCTCTGGCAAAGAGGCAGTGACAAGCAACAGGATTTCACAGAGTATTGAACAAGTCACACCCATCTAGTAAAAGATGTATTTTGTGCATAAACACACAGAGGATACCCACACAAAAGGAAATACAGAAAAGACTAGCCCACAAAATGGGTGCTTTTGCATCACCCTCTTTGGGCGCACACACGCCTACTTGTGCATGCACATCCGAGCTCCTGCGGCTGCAGCAGGAGAGCATGTGCAAACACATGTCCGCAGATGCACCTGCTCTGCCCCATGTAAAGTTTTGGCCAAATGGCATTATTGACACTGGAAGACACTCAAGAGCACTGTGAGACACACGCAGCTAAAGCATTCTCCCCTCGGTAAGCGTGCAGAGACACGATACGCTGGACCCCAAGCTTCAGAGGCGCTGAGGGGAAGTTGAAGAGTTCAGGAAGTGGCCATGTTTGCTCTCAGCACACTGCCTCTTTGTCTTCCCCTCAGCTGCTCACCCAGGGGCTTTCAGGCAGCCCAAATCCCTCACAAGAGATGGGTTATTCCTATCCCTTTTAAAAAGGGGGTATGTTTATAAAGTCACTTTTAATGTGTCAGCCTCCATGTGAGGATCCAGCTGCTTACATTGGACCATGCCAGAGCTGTACTTGGGAGTCACTGGTGGGGCAAATGTACTTTTATATCCCCCCCAGATGCTCAGGGCTGCTCAAGACGGGAGGAATTTGTTCGCCCAGCAGGTAACTCACAGCAGTCTCCCAGCTGCTTTTAAGCTATGCCCAAAGAAAACAGCCTCCCAGGGTGTTGCTTCAGCCAAGTTCAGAGTGCAGCAGCACCCTGGCATCCCCTTCAGTGGGGCCACAGAGAAGGGACAGCAAAAGCAGCTGTGTGACACTGGAGGGGGGACTCACTATATCCACATTGCTCTGGCACAGCAGGGTTTGCTGAGCCACCACGGACACCAGAGCTCTGTCAGCTCTGACCATGGACCATTAAGACATGAAGGAAACATCTGAAGCCTGATAAATTCTGTCCGCTAAACAAACCGCTTATTTCCCCATGCTTGTAACAGATGAGGGATCTGCTGACTGGCACCTTCCAGAGGATCAAAGCCTCGACAGGCTTTTCAGCAATAATCTGACTTAGAAGCAGTTGGCTTATCACATAATAAGTAATGCTGTATCTCACCTTGTACATAAACAAGACAAAACCATCTCTATCAACTGAATGGAAAGCATACCTGAAGCTCTTCTTCATGTACACCTGGCTACCTAATGGAGACATGTGCCGGTAACCCTGCAGATGGCACAAGTTGTTTTCAAGACAGTGAATTGATTTCCCCTCACTTGCCATGAGATCAAACAGCATTTGATTTATGGATAAAGGACCACCCCAGCAGCAATAACAAGCTGCACAGGGATGGTAATAGACACAGCTGTAAATCTATTTACATAAATAATTTGCTGTCCTGGGTTACAGGGTTAAAAAGGCAATCACAGGCTCTGAGATTTTTGGTTTAGTTTAGAAACGTCACTACCTTGCATCCACACATTTGAGTTTACCAGACATGGTGACCCAGGCTAACGGAGCATGTTGAATCCCAGCATTCAAAACCCACATATTCCACTTGCCTTATAAAAATAGGCCCTATGTATTCATTATACAGAAACTCAGCCACTTCACTGATAGGGCTAAGATGATGCACACACACTAGCGGATATGGTGGGGACTGTTTTCTATCTGGTACCCGTCACCAGCAAATATGAGCAATTAATATTTCAGTGACTGGGCAAAACAATTTGTACTGCTCTTGGCCTCAAACCGGACAACGCATGTGAGTGCAGGAGTAAGCCATCATGTGGAGCTGCTAATATGCAACTACAAAAGAACAAACCTCAACTCTGTTTACCAAATCACCGGAGTCAAGCACTAACACAGAGGTGTTCAAACTTCAAAGCAGGAGCACAGTCGGCAAGAGTTTGTTGAAAGAATTACAACCAGGCCTGGAAACTGGGACTTCTCAGTAGCATATAATCCCTGCTGTTTCCATTTCCTCTTGCTCATTATCGGCACAGACGGGAGCAGAAGATTAGTAAGCAGTGGGTGTTTGGGGTGAATTAGAGCATGTGTGATGCAGAGCTAGGTATCCTGGTGGCATCTCTGTGGCTCTGGAGAGAGATCTAAATATTTAATGTTGCCCACTGTGCTTCTTCAGAACAATGATATATTAACATGTGCCTTAGGGGTGGGAGAATCATACCAGATAAATGGGAGAATCATACCAGATAAAACCAAACCCATCTTGTCCTTCATCCAGGACATGAACAAAATATGATGGTCAAAAGTTCCCTGGCAAATTCCCTCTCTGTATTGACATGTACATGGAAGATGAAGAGTTTTCACACTGCTCCAGCCCTGTCTGAAACCAGGAGAAAAAAAAAAAAAGGCAAAACAAAACCCAAACCCACAAACTCTGTGACAAATCTTGTACACAGCTACATGCATATGAGACATTACATTTTCAGCTGTCACCCTTGCTTTTAGTCACAGGTTACCCTTTCAGAGGACAGCCACATAAATAAGAGCCATTACTAAGAACTTGAAAAGTACCGAACTGACAAATCTTGCTCTCAAAGTTACTTGTCCTTCCTGCCCCAGTAATACAGACATTAACAGACTCCTGAAGAAAAGTTCGGCAGTGCACATGTATTAAGATATGTATCATAAAATTGATTTCTATCTTTGTAGAAATCCCTTCTTATCTTTATTGATATTTCTAACAACCTTAATATGTTCTCAGGAACCAAACCCGAAGTTTTAATAAAAGGAACAGTGCTGGTCATTGCTTACAATACTTAATTTCACATAAACCCTAATTTCTTATATTTTTATACAATAATCTTGAAACACAGTTTCTTTCTGACCTGATCAAAATACGGGATTTCTTAACAAATCCACCAACATAAGAAATAATGTATGCTATCTTTCCAAAGAGTGCTTTCAATACTTCGCCTGTCAAAAATGCCTGTTTTTCTAGTGCAGTGCTTGCTATACTTTGGCAATGGCAAACCTAGTCTCAAAGTACTTTTTTCAACATATAAGCATTGCTATGATGGCGATAATAAAACACGTTTATTATTGAGCAATGCCTTTAGCGTTAGGCTGAGTTTTAATGTTTACAAAACTTCAGATCTGAACAATTTAATGAAGAATTTTTATATACTTTGATGTTACAGTAGGAAACATCAACTGTTTTTAGAAGATCACACCTAAATTCAAATACTACTTTATATTCAAACTTCCAATCAGTATTTGTGTACGTATATGCACATATGTATAAGGACATGAACAAAGCAATCTAAACCTTAGGAATCACGATGTACCAACATGCACATATTTTAAAGCCACAAAACTGATTCATCAACAAGAACAATTTTCTATCTGACATGGGCCATACAGTTTCAAGCTGTTACTTCTACTTCGTTTATTTCCCCTTTACATCCTGAATATTCATACTGGAAGGACTGAAAATTTGTGATTAGGTAGAAAATAGAGGGAGATAGCTACATGCAGGGTAATACAGGAGCACATGTTGGCATGATTTCATTGGAGACAAGCAAGCTGTACAGTATTTCATAGTTGGTGCATCCTATGCAAAGCTCATGACCTCTCCCCCAGTAGAAAATAATTCCCTATAAGTGGGAACTTTAGTCCCTTTCTTGCATTCCTCCCATGGGTGGTATATTCCACATCAGGAATATCTGGATGCCAAATATAGCCACGGATCTGAGTCTGTGCATACTTGCTGGGCAATTATAAAAGAGAAGAAGCTTCTCCACTAATGGGTGGTCTAATGGGTGAGATCTTTGATTCTTTACTTATGTACAAGTGCCAGCAATCCCATACTGAGACTGGAACTACACCAGAGTAAGGTGAGCAAGATCAGATCATGTGCAAGATCAGAGCATGTGTTTTTTCTTTCATTAATATTTATTGAAAACGATAGTCTCTCAAGAATAATCAGGAGAAAGGGAGGCTCATGATAAGAATACGTATATCCAATGCATGCCACATTCTCATTTAATTGTCTATGCAATTATTATGACTTAGGAGGGCAGTAATTAAAAACAAGAACAGGGAATTGCAGGGACAATGAAAAGCATCCGGATGACAGTCTTGGACACTAACGGTCTCAGTTCCCTTAGACAATGAAAAAATTCAGCCCTGTTGAGAGGTCCTACATGTCACTCACACGTGTGGTGTAGCCACACGTGGCACATTCAAGCAAGACTGCTCACACCACTATGCCTAGTATTAGCCCTGGTCTGAAAGGATCATTCATTAGCCATCAGTGAACAGTTTCAATGCTCATTCACAACCTGACTACTTCATGATGGGTTTCAGCATGGAAGTCATTCAGTGCCATTTTAAGCAGGAACTTTTGTCTTGCAGATCTGGGATTACTGGCTCATTGCACTTAGACTACGCTAAATCTGATAGAAAGCAATGTTTAGTCACAGCTCACCTGGCTTAGAGATAAACTGCTGAGCCAGAAATATAATTGCCTATATTGCCAATCATCAAAACCTGGTTTCATCAGCTGCTGAAACTGCAGGAGATTGCTCTTGGAGGACATACATAAAGCAACAGCTCTGCCTCAAAAGGTTCTAGGGACATCCTGCTGTCCCCACAGCTATACAAGTGAAAGGAGCTGGGCTCCCAACACCTTGGCTACGCAACTTCCCTTAACATGCTTGAGAATCGGCAGTCAGGATAAGCCTCAAATGCGCGGGTTGAGATTGAGAGTGGAGGCGTCAGTATGATATTCTGGCTTGAAACAGCTTGGCACGAGGTCTCCCTCATTAGCAGAAGTTTCACACAAGAATATAACTGAACTTGCAGTCATCTGTCTCTATTCCACTCTGCACGCGCTTTGTTTCTTTCCTATTAGCAAAAGGCCAGGTACTCAGAGAACAGAATAATTAGACATATAGCTCGATCTATGGTTTATAGCTCTGAGGGTGTTACCTACGCACAGTAGAAAACCCCTGCACCATTGTATTTTGTAGCACGGCTCTCTGAAAAGCGGCTGCTAACAGAGCAGGCATGCCTTACAGTCCAATTTATGGACTAGTCAGCAAAGCTGGCTGGCTCCCCTGCGAGGCTGCTCTGCAGCAGTGACCTAAGAGAACCGTGTAGAGGAAAGCATCAGGGGCCTCCTAAAACCCTCCTGCTCAACCTGACAAATTGTGGCTGCTCCAGAGTAAGGAGACTACAGCATGGGCCCCTTGAGGGAGGCAATAATATTAGTCACGGACATTTTGGTAGAGCCCAATGCTTCCAGTTGATCTGTGGGCCATGTCCCAGCACAGCCAGCACACCCTGGCATGGTCCCCCACAGAGGGTGAATTACGAGCAGATACTCCCTGGCTCTCATTGGCAATGTCCTGAAGCATTCCGACACACTGCAGGAGGCTTCAGCAGCTTCCCTGTCTCTACGCGCTGCCAGCAGGGGCTCAGCTACACCAGCTGTGATACAGGCTGTTTATACCTACTTGAGGTTTCATGATGCTAATAGTTTGGATTTAAGTAAACTTTGTGACATTTAACTTCAGGCTTTTTGCTGCTAAATGGGACAAGGGCTGTTCTTTAGCTCTTAATGCCAAAGCCAGCACCTCATGTCATTCTCGGGAACTGGTTTTGAAGACCTCTCATTTTCCATGAGTCTATTTCCGTAATTATATCCTTAAGAGCTATTCAAAACACCCCTTATTTTATCCTTGTCCTTATCCTCAGAGAGAGGGTCTGAGATCCTGCACTTACGCACATTACAGAAAATGACAATAATACCAGGGGGCATGTGCTCCATTGAGAAATGAAGAAACCAGGACTTGAACACACCAGAGCTGAATACAGAGAAGTGAGACTGCAATATGTGACAATTTCACTGGACAGAAGTGAAGTTTATTGCATCAAACATGCTTGCAGATACTCCGGGGTTTTTTCCTTCCCAGTAATCACATCTCAGTAATCCCCCCAGATTTAGATGATGTCACAAGGGCACTGGAGCTATAAAGCAGAAGAAGGAATGATCCTATGTTCAGGATAATGATTTCCAAAACTAACCAGCAGTGTCTACCAGAGAACAGAGGGAACACCTTCAGAAACCTAATGGAAAACGGCCTAGAGAAAAGCCTTGGGAAGTGCTGTCCTGACCTTGCCTGGAGCAATCCTGCTCCACTACTCTCTTTTCAGCACTGACCCTTCTCAGCAATCTTATACCGAGGGCAGGACTAGACTCAGGGTTGTGCCTACCAGCCCTTTAGCTAGTACAGTGTTTTTCATGTGTATATATGTGTCTTCTCACTCTTTAGGGCATAAAGTCATTCCTAGCTAAGAAATAGCAGTGGGACACTTCCTGATCTCTATATAAAGTCTATATAAAGGGAAGAAGGTGAAAATACACTACTTATTTTTTAACATTCCTGTCTTGCAGGGCTTTCCCATTCTATTTTCATTTGCTTCTGTCTGTACCTCACAACAGATGGCCTGGAGCAAAGGCCTTGGAACCTGCAAATGCTGAGGTATTATATACCATGTGATATCATTACCATAGTTTCATCAATGCCTCATCAGTCTCGCCCATTAGCGAGCAGACAGTGAACAAACATATTTGTGAGACAAATAAAAGCTTTCAGTCTAAGCAAAAAAGAGCAGTCATATACCACCCTTACTGTAAACAAGTATAAACTCCATTATTCCTCCTAAGAGGAAACTTTCTTGAGGAACTTTTAAAGTAACACAAACCAGAAGACAACAATGACAGTTCTTTCTCTTGGAAGCACAAAATCCCCTCAGTGTTCTCATCTAAGTACTGCACATGATGACATCCAACTGGGTTTTACCCTGCAATTCACTCGCATTATGAGGGATGTTCTGCTAAACAACTGGCACATTTTAGATGAATAAAGAGGGAACTTGTCCAGTCATCTCAAGCTGTTTGTCAGTTATGGAACACTTCATTTTCTAGTTCCCTATGGCAGGTCAAGTTAATTTGTCTTCCTCTTGACTCCTGTCAGCATGCACTCTTTAAGGACGCAAAAACAAAACAAGGAAAAGATACAATAAAATTTGGAGACAATGATCCTGCAGCGAGCTGCTTAAGGAAAGGATAACCAATAAAAGAGGAAATAAATGTTGCTCAGATTCCACTTAAGGGAACAAGTAAGTATAAGTATGTAGCAACTCTTCAGAGTTAGATGCTTCACTTTGGAAAGCATCATCTTAAAATGAAAACTAAACAAGACAAGAACACGAGTTCATTTACAGCCAAGGGATACAAGTCAGTTCAATTAAAAATAATCTATTTAAAGCAAGTTGTGCCATGAAACAAGTTTTCTGTCCCTCCCTAAGCCACCTATTCAGATCCAATGCAGAACTTGTATTCGAAGATACAGTAGGAAGGTCCAAGGGACAACTATTTCCATGTGGTATGTTGTTGCCTAGTATCAAAATAGTTTTGGGGCTGTCCGCTGCCATTGGGAGTTTCAGGTTCCAAGATGCCACCAGAACTATTGACTGGCAGAGTCGTACTTTTAAGGAATATCTTTCTCTCAGTTTCAAAGCAGTATTAGTCTGTGGCGGTTTGAAAATGCAACCTGCAGACAGGAACAATGATATACCGGCAGGTGTTGCCTCTGTGGCCTCAGATGGATAGCATTCTCTCTAAAACTGAAATAGGCATATTGCACACCTTCCTTACTACCTCACTGCTATTGTTTGATTTTTCATTTCATCCCATTGGAACAGAAATTGTACTGTCAGATGCACTTGCTATCTCAGATGTCTTAAAACCAAAGGCAAGAAGGATGACCACATGAAAAACAAGGAGCATCTGACCATAGATACATATAAAGAGATCTATACATCAAATCATGCAAACTCACTTATGTGCATGAGCACGTGGTTTGTTTACTTACAACATAATGCAACACACAGCACCCTTTATGGTTCACATTTAGTACTTCCATTAAAAACTGTTTTCAGTAGCTTCAAATGTGAAAACAAGATTGAAAATTCTCGATTTTGTATTTCCATGGCAGGAAAAGATAAAACAAAAACCACCATCAAAAAATCCACCAAAACCACCACTTTTAGAAATGTATTAGGCAAAGTGGGTCAGTTACTGCTGGGTAAATCAGGATGTGAGGAGAGCAGTGACTGACATGATGGCCATGGAAGGACTGATGAGCTGGGGTAAATCAATGAGTGGACTGACTGTACGTAGAGCTTAGTGCTGCATGGCTAATGCTGTCTATGTTTGCCAAACTGCAAACCAAACTGACCCAAAAGCATGAAGGTAGTATCCTTGAATTACTAGCTAAGGAACGTCTCCTCAGGTAGGAGCCAAGGGGAAGAATAAGCAATCCCCATCCCCGTATTTTCCATCATCCATGTCTTTCTATTAAGAACCTACCCAGCTAATGCTAGTCACAAAACAAGTTACCATCCTGTTTAAGCTACTCATGAAAAGGAAGGTTCCCCATTCACGCCACACCTTTACAGCTTCACAGTGCTATCTCAGCAGCTGGAGTCTGCAAACTGCTTCCAAGCGCCTATATCTTTCCTCAGGGACCAGGGTAATTTGAGGGTGGCTATAATGCCCCACTATTCTCAGGGCCTGCCAGTGAGGTGAGCTAATGAGGCACCGTCTGTTGTTCCCAGCAGAAATAGCAGAGACACCCCGATCTAGGGCAGCAGCTCTCAAATTTAACCGCTCACATCACTGCTCCAAGAAAATAAAAGTGGAAGCTCAGGCAAACTCCTCTTTCACTTCTTGAAATAGGGGCAAGGGCACAGTTCTGAGCCACTGGGTGCTCAGACTGCTCTGGATGGGCACTGTGCCTGCTGAAGCTCATTTTACCTTCAAAACTAAGTATTTTAAGGATTGTATTTTGCACATTTGATAACATTGCACTTACCCTTTCACAGTCTCGCTTGCCTATGGAGATCTTTAAACCAGCAAAAGAGAAGACAAGACAAATATCTGAAAACAAAACCAGAGTCTGGATCAGAAAATTCATTACAAAGTCTATGATTTAATGCTCTGAACTACAGGAGATTAAGTTCCACATAGGTTCAGTGGGAAGAAAGTCGGGCTGCTAACCAAATCCTGCAGTGTCATAAACCTGAGGGCAGAGTCTGGACCTGCCAGCCTTGGGCTGTCCTTGCCAGCACACTCTCATGTACTGCAGCTGTTTCACTTGCCAAGAAATCCCAAGTTCTCAGCTCTACACCTGTCCCATTGTAAAGATGCCTTTTCTAATGTTTAAGACAGTTTGTTGTATTCAGTCACATCAACAAGCATGGTTAACTCAGCATACATTCACAACCAACCACTCACACTTGTCTTGCTTCCACTGCAGCCGGGCATAGCAGCCATACCTATCTTCCAAGCAAAGCTGCCCAGACAATTCAGCTTTATGTAGCTGGCATGCTCAGCTGCTACAGGGCATTACTCTGACGCACAGCTCCCTCCACAGAGCAGCAACGCGTATGTATAATTGGACAACAGGTTGTGGCAACAATAAAATGACACATTATCCTATTCAATTTCTATGACTTAAAGGATTTCCCAACTTTCCATGCCTGCTGATGCCTTCTTAGTATTTAGATACCCGTGTCAAGGGAGTTACAAAGCTGATCTGTTATTGTGGCGAACAAGTGATAGACAGATCCACTGAATGATGCAAGGCTCCACTGACTTTTAGTTATGCTTATGTAACTTCATAGCTTCACAGCTGCTAATAGTTAGCAGATGACCTGCATAAGCGCTAGACAAAAAGAGAGACAGCAAAGGAGAACCATGCTTCATCACTTCAAAACCAAGCTACCGAAAGAAGAGTAATGATTTTTTAAATCTGCCATGATTTTCTTTTTCTCCTCTCAACTGAATCCAAACAAACACAGCTTAACAAATTCAGCATAACTTATAACTGAAGATCTGAATGGTGCCTTGTTCATAGCACTTGGATTTGAAACACAGATGCAGTTAACTCGCAGCTTAACTCCTTCCATGGTACTCTTTAAAATGCTGATCTGTGCTCTTCTCAGCTTCCAGATTTTAAAAAGTTTAACTGATTTTTTTCTTTTTTAAACAAAGAGAGATTCAAGCTTGGATTCAGTGTGCAGCTTCCTCTGCTCTCCTCCTCTCTTAAAAATAAGTGATTAATTGTTATGCAGCAAACTGGGAATAACATCACTTTCTAAAAATTTCCTTTGCAGCTCTTGTCTTCATTTCACCAAATTCTTTTCCAGATCTGATGTTTTCAGTGTCTCCTGAAAAAAAGTCAATGCAATAAACTGTTCTTTAGTGCTAAAACCCCCAAACTAAAACATCCACCCACCCCTAAACTCTCAAAGGGTAAAAGTAGTCTCTGTTGTAGAGTGACCTGAAAGCAGTTGAGTAGGAAAAGGAGATTGTTTTATGCATATAGACAACATCTTATAGCTACTAAGCCACTAGTCCCTCAGTCCAGAGATTTATGGTCCTCTCCCAACACGATTACTGACCTGCTGCTATGAGACTTGAGCAAAGTCAGTTCCCCACACTAAGCTTGTCTATGCACTCCAACTTTTGAAATCTTTCTTCAGAGTTCTTAAGGCTAATTTTGGATGTTTTGAGACCATTTTTATTCACAGGTGTTCTGGGGGCAGACAAAAGCAGCCATACTTATCAAGTAATGCAAAAACACAGCATACAGCCAGCTGGAAGGAACCACTGGATCTCCTGTAGTTCAGAGCATGGCTAACCTGTCTTAAAGCTGATTGCTTGGGCTTGTCCAGTCCAGTTTTCAGACCATCTCCAAGGGCAAAGACTCCAGTTTCTCTGTACAGTCAGTTTCAGTTAGCTATCCTCACCATCAAGGACCTTACGGGCAATTTTCATAGGAAGCAGTACAAGGAGCTGAGGAATGCATTCTTCTTAGGGCTCATTTCTGGTCCTGTTAAGTCAGGGTCCATGAAAGTTCAGAGAAGCCTGCTCCACACTGCCTGCTCTTCATAGCAAGAGGATTTCAGCACCCAAGTACAGCTTTCACCAAAAACATTAAAGAGATGGAGGAAGAGGGAATCACCCCACTTCCTTAAGTTATCACAAGAGAAACATGCACAGGCTATTTTAGGCTTGCTGAAGCTGCTAACGGCATTTATTTTAACCTCCATATTACTTCCCATTAAAAAATATCCTGTAGTTTCTTCAGCAGGAGATATGGACTCAAGCTTAGCTCAAATGAGAAGGAAAGCTCTCACGAAAACATGCACTGGAGGACAGGAAGGCCCTCCACATGGACTTGCTCCCAGGAAGGAAACAGCAGGAGCTACACACAAACACACACTGAAAAGATTAAGATGAGGGATGCCACAAATAGCTTAAATCTTAGGAACTTTTACTTCTGCAACATTAGTAGTTTAAGGAGTTACAAAATTATATATTTTAACTCCAAAGCAACCTATGTGTAATTGGAACCAAATGTAGAACTACTAGCAAGGTTACCGCAGAGTTAAGTGTTACAAAACAGACTCTTGAACTACTTCTTCCCGTTTATCTCCTTCCAGGAATAAGGAAAAACTTTCTATTCAGAACTCCTTTGATCTCTCAGATTTAGACAAAACTGCTCCCTCGCCACTTGCTTCTCCAGCCTTAGAGACACTCTTCACTAATCTTTGTGAACTAAGTTGGATGAGGCCCAAGGACAGCTGCTCTTTCAAGACTTGCGTGCTTCCAAGGCTGAATTCAAAGCGGCTGCAGGAGCTTTTAGAGCCTTGATACTCAGGGTTATTTCCACTGAAAAAACCAATCTCTTCCCAATTCACATTTCACTTACAACCCAGCAGCAGTGGCACAGTGCTTGCAGGGAATCACAGCAGAGTACTAGTGTAGTAAACTGTTTGTCAGTTTCCTTCCCTTTTCTCCTCGGTATCTAGACATATACATACATGTAGCTGGTGCTACATGACACCACTACACTGCTATCATACTGGTCACCACAAGTGTCCAAAAGCTGTGAATGCTCCATCCCTGGCGGTGTTCAAGGTCAGGTTGGACAGAGCCTTAGGTAACACAGTTTAGTGGGAGGTGTCCCTGCCCATGGCAGGGGGATTGGAACTGGATGATCTTAAGGTCCTTTCCAACCCTAACTATTCTATGGTTCTATGAAAACAAAACCTTCCATTACACAGAAGTAGAACCATAATTCTAGACACCTTTACTGAATTTAGTTTTTAATAACCTCTTTTTTAGGCTCTTTGCCAACTAACAGTTCAGCAGTGATTACTCAATAACAGACACATTTCCATATACATCTTTGAAGTAAAGACTAAACAAGTAGGTGTTAACTCCACACCCAATGGCAGACAAAACAGCCACCTGAAGATTCGTGACCACAATCACCATCATCTTTGGTACTACCGAGACCTATCCTACCAACTCAAAACTTAACTATCTCCCCACAGGAAGAATGCTCTCCCTACCCCTACTCAAATACAGTTAGTGTCACAGATTTTGAACCAAGATACTTCACACTCCCTTTTCATAATGGATCCAACAGACCAAGTATTAGAGTGCACCGCACAAAGATAAGGAGAAAGTGTCCACATTAGAGCCAAGAATAAGAGAAGTCACAAGAAAGAACACAAAAACATTTAATTAGACTTGAATCTTAAAAGACTTCATTGTTGTGAAGCCACAATTAAGATATTTTTACTACGCAAAAGTACAAACTTTAAAGAAACCCTTCCCTCTCCATTGCATCGCTATTTCTTATGGTTTCTATACATTAGCCCATTATCCAGATGGGGATTCAATGTAGTTAAAAGCACAGAACATTTTTAAAGGCTGCTGCATAAAGACATCTTACTAAATCGTATATATATACTAAGAACAACATATGCATCTCCAAAGGAAACCTATGAATTCCCATCCTTGAGTCACATTTGTCAGACAACGCCAACCCACACTCTTTTCTCCCTCCAAAAAAGCACAGTGTTTATGCAAGCAAGGCAGAAAACTAGTAACTGTTAGAGCTATGCACTGTAACAGAGAGCAATACTGCAGCATGTTCCCCTCCCAGAGGGATTAACATTACTTGTGCTCCTCAGTGACCTCACCATTGAACAGGGTCTGGAGGTCATCAGATGTAAAGGTCATGCCTGCTGTCATAGGTGGGAAATGTCTCATTCTGTAGCTAATACCTTTTTCTACATGCACACTCTCAATTCTGACTCTGCTTCATGAATAAAAGCAGTAATGGCCTGGTACAAGTTTGTGATAACTCTGTTTCTCTTTAAAAAACAGGAGAGAGAGAAAAGAGCAAGGTCTTACAGCCCCCAAAGACATCACCTTGCTACTTTATACCATTCAGAGAGTAAACTAATGCTGTAGAAAGTTAAAAGTGTAATTTCAGTGAAAATACTAAGGCAGCAGCAGAAGTTAGGACACAGCCAGAGAGCTTCAACTGTTTTAATTCCCATTTGCTGAGGTGTGATCTCAAAGCAAGGTAGGGGAGAGGCAACACAGAGCTGATATGGGACTCCTGTACAGACAGAAGGAGTAGCTGCTCCTCCTCGCCTCCTCCTTTTACAGAGATTTTAAACCCAGATTGTTGAATCTTTCAGCAATTTGGTTTACAACACAATCCCAACAATGAGCTGCACCACAGGGGAAGGAACAGGTGAGCAGCAACAAGAGATGAGAGAGGGGTGGGAGGGACAGGAATGGAGGCAGAAATCCCAAAGATACCAAGGGTAATGTGTGGAGTAACTGCAGCCTCCGGGTACAGCCCCTGCCCCAAGGAGCTCACACTCCAGTCAAGGCCAACCACAGGAACTGGCATGCCTCTCACTCCACATTCCTCGGAAACTTGCCTTAACCAACTATGGAAATAGTAATTTCATGTACAACATGTAGAACAACACATTTGACAGGCAGATGCTGAGGGCAATGTCTTGCTCAGCTTGAGGTCAGAGGATGCTGAAGAGCCTAAGAGTGAGGTAGAAAGGCACATATAATACTTGAGGAATGAAAAGCAGTGCTTTCTGGAAGGACAACAACAGGGACTTGAGATACAATCTTGGATTTTCAGGATATTTGCTCTTGCCCTAGCTAATCAGATCTTTAAACAGCATTTGTGCACATATAAAAAGCTTTTCCTCTCCACTTGTATCTCTCCTCCGTCCTCCCCCCATTCTCTCTCATACTCTCTTCCTGAATCTCCCTTTCTGCGCCTGCCCTCCCCTCACGTGCTCCCGCTGCACGGAGGGCAGAAGTGCTCTGGAACAGCTGTATTTCCTCCTCACATGCTCCTTCCCCTCGCCCACTCCGGCAGAGGGGAAAGTACACGCCAGCTCAGCTTGCCTTGTGCTCCACAGCACTGGGAAAGGTGTGCTGCCAGAGGGAGTCCCTCCACAGCAGCACTGCCCTCCTGCCTTTATTGAAGGCTCCCAAGCAGGGCACACTGTGAGCAACATGCAGAGGCCAGACTCTGACAGCACCTCTTTCTTTTTAACACGGCCTCTTAGGCCTCTGCATTGTGCTTCCAATCAGACTTGGAAGAGCTAGCCAACAGAAGAGAGGGAAAAGCAGAAACAGAGTGAAAAAGGGTGCGAACAAGGAGCAAAACACTGTCCATCCTCTGGATGTCAAGACAACTGAGAACAGCTGCTTATTACAGCCTTCTCTTTGAGAAAACATTTCAAGAATAAAAGAGCAGTTTAAGAGTAGCTCACTGCGGGTTCCTGAAGAAGCACACCTTAGTGCCAGAGCCAAGTGCTGTATCACTTCTGTTTTAAATAACAGGCCTGAGCATGGCACATGGTAGCAGCTGAAGAACACCTACTCTCAGAGAAAGGATGTAGCCCTGCACTGCACAAGGTGTTTATTAAAAGATGAAGCACAGCAATTACAGTAGCAGAGGCAATCAAAGGGGAAGACAAGCTAAAACTTTAAGACTGTTTACTTGAGGTTTCCAGACTTGATGCCTCCAAAAAGTCCCCAGGAGACAGCTCACAGGGCATAGACAGGCTTTGGTTGCCTCCATTGTAAAGCCTAACTACAAGGCTCATCTCAACGTTCACTGTAGATGAAATTCCTTGAGGGAGGAAGGCTGCAACACAAGCACCTACATGAGTGACTGTAATGACACCCTGCTTGGGTGCCACACAGCGTGTGCCATGACCCCAGTGTGGGTCCCCCCACCCTGCCACAACAGTCAGGGTGCCACAGCACGGGTGGACACGGATGCCACCAGCCACCTCTCGGAGGCCCATGGAGAGACGCGGTCTGAGCTGCCAAGAGGGACCACGGGCTGCGTTGGGAGGCCAGCACCATCCTCCATCCCGTGCGCGCACCTAACCCTGGGGAAAGCGGGAAAGCGAGGGGGAAGCAGGGAGGGATCCCAGCCCTGGCTTCGGAAGGCAGGAGAAGCGCGTCCCAGCCCGAGACAGAGCAGTCTGGAAGAAAAGAGAGAAAGAGAAAACAAGCACGAAGCGAGACTCGGCTCCCGGGGCAGGGGCAGCCGCTGCCCGCCCCGACCCTTGTACCCGCTCGCTCCGCGGGGCTGGGGGTTGCTGTGCCGAGCCGCCCCAGCGCGGCCGCCGCCGGGGCCCTGCCCGCCTCGCACAG
>JANHGB010040355.1:72927-104967 GCA_026283785.1 Coracopsis vasa | reverse complement strand
GCTGTCTTGACAGATCATGTTTTAAGGACCTGTAGAGTTTTCTGTAGAACTGGGGTGGGGTGGAAAAGGGAGGGGGGGTTAAAGAGGGCAGAGGAGGGCAGTTGAAGAAGCTAATAAACATCAGCACCCAGTGAAGTAGAGGTTTTAGGGTTAGGGTGGGATTTCTTAGGGTATGTTTTTCCTGCGTCCTGCTGAGCACAGCCAAACTTCCCCTTTGTAGGCTAGCTCTGAAATCTGGCAAATATGTGGGTCTGGCTGGGTTCATAGGTCCAGATGAGGTGCAACACATCCAACAGCACATAATGTGTGCTGCTCTCTACAGTGTTTTTGAGGTCTGGCACAGAGTGTTCTCTCTCTCCGGAGCAAGGTGCTTTGGCTGTCCTACCAGCACACCTTGTCCTGTTTGCTATTTCACCAGACCCGCGTTCTGGGGACTTCATTCCAATTCTGACACTGTTCGTGACAGCAAAGATGTTTGCTGGGGATTTTCTGGTGATTTACAAAGCTTTGCTTTTTCATTGTGTGTTGATGAGCACAGCTTTGAAATACTCCTAAGGTCTAGAGTTTAGATACAGATCCAGATGTTCAGATACTTATCTGAACTGACTTTAAATTGGCTGTATTATTCACTTTCCTTCCTGCAAGCAATGAAGAGATATACATAGTGTGGGGTGGGGAGGGGGAAACCTCTGAGGTCAAAAATTATTAGATTTGACTAGTTCTCACTTCTCACCTCCCACTTTAAACTTGTTGAGGGAGGGCAGCTGGTGTCAGCCAGATCCTTTCAGACTTCACATCGTGCTGTAACTAAGCAGCCATCCACTTCAATGGTAAGGGATGATAATTGCAGGTCCTAGGCTGCAGACTGACGTCAGCTCTTCAGAGGAGGATGCTGACTGCTTAATGAGTATCAGTAGACACTGTTTAGCTTCTGCTCAGAAAAGAAAACTCAAAAATGGCTCTTAGGGAACAGTCAGCATCCATTATCTTCTTTCTGATGATAATTTATAGATGTTTCTCCTTTCATTTTATAAAAAGAGGCCCTGAGAAGAGTTCACGTCCAGACCAGCAACTTCAAGTGTGATTATGTGGCAAAGAGAACAAGGTTGACATATAGGTCTAATTACAGGGTCTTTTTTCTAGGAGAAAATTAATTTGTTACATGCTCGGCATGGTACAGATAGTCCCATACTGAGTCTTTGCAGAGCCTCTTTATTTCCTTTAAGCCATTCTGTTTATAATTCTCTCTGTAAAGCTTAAAAAAGGTATATTCCCCCCTGCTCCTCAAGCAGCTCCTTTCCCCTCATTAAAGGTTTTTGAAGTGTTGGTCTGCTCAGGCAGACTGGGGAAGGAAGCTTGTTTCATTTCTCTTACTAACATGGATGTGGAGTTGATGTGGGTCCCATCTCCATGTGTGTTTCCAAGGTTCTACTGTTACAACCTTGTTACCCAGGACTTTTGCATGCAAATTCAGAGTTAAGTTTTTCTAGATCCCTGGAGCAGAGAAAACACATTCAGGGCATTGTTTGTTCTGGTATTGCACCATGCCTGTATTCTTGTATTCTGTATTCTGCACCAAATTCCCTCGCAGAGAGGTCATGAAGAAGCCAGCTGAAACAAATCTGACAGTGGGGGGTTGTCTTCACCTCAGTATGCTGTCTTCTGCCTCTTTGTAGTCTACTTGTGATGCTAGAGAAGTACAGGGGGCAGAAAATTAAGGAGCATATGTTTCTCAAACCTGGGTTGTATTCATCATGATGTAGCTTTGCAGAACTCAGGCATTATACCTGGTGATGAATTTGGTCTGTTAACTTCTGAATGGCCAGATTCTAGCAAAGAATGTATTTGATTTGGGGTCTTGCTGAGGGATTTAAATTGCATCCTTGAGAGGTAGGAAAATATTTTAGAAACCAGAAAAGATAGAGGAAATGAAGATCTGAAATGAGAAAGCTAATAAATGTTATGGAATTGAGCTTTGTTTTCATTATTGTGGTATGCAGCAAAATGCATTTCCCAACGTTCCTCAAAACATTCCAGTAATTCATCTCAATTAGCATGATTTAGGTGGTTGTTTCTAGCCTTTGGAATTTAGCACAAGGTTAATGTACATAAACGTATGATGACATATAGAGAAACTATAATTGTCTTTAAGATGAAGTGTTCTAGCAGCGTGGCATAAGTAAGAAATTGGCTGAGTAGGTGGACTTATTTCTGTTGCCAAGACAAAAAATCTGTTGAACTTCAGGACTGCTGATACGCTTTTCACAGGACATTCAGTATCAGGAAACTAGGGGTCAGAAGTCACTCTGAAAAGCTTTTTCTGACTTATTTCAATGAAGGCAGTTTATTTTTAAGATTGTGGCTCTTTAAAACCTAATGTTTGATATCCAGCAGGCTTTCCCATGTCGTAGTCCATTTAATACTGATGAAGCTGGGCAAGCTCAACCTTTACTTTGAAAGCCAAACTTGCCTGTATGGGAAATTTGGTAGTGAGGTATAAGAATGTGTGAACTTACCTGCCAGGGACTTTCAAGGTCTTTTGCTCTTTGAGGCAGACTTGTTGCTCTCTTCCTCCCCTGTCATCTACATGTGCATGCAAATAACCTTTCCCAAAGGGCTGTAGTAGTTTTTTGCACTGAAACCTGTCCTTTCTCCTTGATGTTTTCTACACTCTGTCCATAGGAGGCTCACACCCCTCAGCTTTGGCCTGGCAGACCTCTCCTTGCTCTCTTGAGCAAGCATCTGGAGGTTCCTGGAGATTTATGAGCTTCTGCATGTTATTTTGTATTGTAATGCACTGGGGTGGGACTGACTCCAGCCTTTCAAGAAGAGGTCTTAGGGTAACCAGCCCTGTTCTCTGACTGGTTTTGTCCTTCTCTTGGATTCTGCCCTTCCATTTTTAATGTTGCTTCATATGCCCACACCAGTACACACAGCTGTAGAGTTTTGCTCCTAGTAAAGGAAAGATCATGGGATGTGCAACAGGAGTTGAGGTCCCAGTGAGACTCAGCTTGGCCTGTATTGTTGTGTGATGCAAGTGAATTATGAGCAGAAGGAGTCTTCTCCCTGCCAGGTCCCCAAACTCCTCTGACTAGTGTCATTAACATCAGTGTTTTTCCTGTTTTCCCCTGAGGGGTGATGCATGGTGTTGCATGTCATTGTTTCCCTCAGAAACACCAACTGTGTTACCATGGCTGCTCCATCTGAGATAACGTGAGAGGTGCCAGCCCCCATAAAGTCCATACAGTTTGCTTAGTAGCAGGAAAGACACTGCATTTCTACCTTCCTTTGCAAGTGCCTGGAAAGTCTCCATGGAAACATTTGTTGTTCCACAGCATCAATTCTTTAGACTGTCTTCTTCCTTCATTCTGATCCTTTGCAATGGAACCTGTGTGATTTCCTGGTGCTTTGAGCTGAATGGATGGCTTACACAGCAAGGCTGTCCCAAAGAATGTATTTAGTATCTCCATCCCCTCTGATGGGCAGAGCATCAGTGGTCATTTTTGCCTCTTGAACTCTGCTGCAACTATCCAAGCTGTGGGCAAGTTCTGTTGCAGCATCTCATTTGCATGGATAGAATTCTGTTACACAGACAAAATGATAATTCTAATTACTAGAAGCTAATTCATTTCATTTTTGAGTTTTCTTTGAGGTACTAACTGGAAATAAAAGGACTGAGACTCATAGAAGAAAAAAAAAATATGGTGTTAGGTTCTATCAGATCTTCCTAGGGGAGTTTGCTCTGAGAACAGACTCTGCAGAATCTATTAGAGCCACATCATGCTTAAACTCCTGAGCTGACACCTGAGGAACAGTTGATGCTACTGGGAAAGAGTATAATGCAATAAAGGAGGAGGCACGAAGTCAGGGTATGCCAGGGCTGGATATTTGTCGCTATTACTTTCTTCAGTAATTTTTGCACAAATACACATGTATTTGAGTGTGACCATGCATGTGTGTCCATATTTGCATGTGTTGTATGTTTAATCACTCTGTATTTCAAATATTATAGTTGGTAGAGGTGCAGACTGATAGCCAAGGGCAAGCATATGTTTGCTTAGCTCGCAGGTGTGACATGTGTCTCACAGGCCACCAGAAACAATCCCACTATTCAGAGCATCTTCCTAACATGAGTAATGGCAGCATTTATATTTTGCAGACAACTGGTGGTTCCTCAGTAGCAGTATGCAGAACAATTCCCTGCAATGTGTGGTGGGGGAAACCCACAATTACTACTTACCAGGATAAGCTTTTTTCTGGAGGTCTTATAATTTCTTCATTGCCTCCAAAGTATATTCTGTGAGGGTGAAATAAGAAAACTTGCTTCCTCCTAAACCGCTGGACCTGCTCCCATAAAAAGGGCTGCAGTGCTAAGCACATGCAGATCTATAACGTGAGTACAGCGGGCTTGATTCATGCAAATCGCTCCCATCCCTCTTATGAAGCAAATAAGGTGTGGGGGTGCAGAGCAGTACTGGGGGCTATCCTCGCAGCGTGGGTCTCTGTGCAGGCTGTGCAGCCACTACAGCGAGTGGTTTATGAAGCATTCTGCATGGGCTGTTTGTAAGGGGAGGCAGGGCTGCAATGTGGAAATGCCAGCCTGCAAGTGTGTGCTCACCTACTTCCACAAGAGAAGCTGAGAATAACCCGGGTGCGCACTCCCTGAGCTCTTCTTGAATTTGTAAGCTGTGGCTGAAGAGGAGATTTATTTCCTGTGGGCCTGAAAGTGCGACTGAATACTTGCAGGGAGGGCTGCTGTGTGTTTTCAGGCTGCAGCTCCCCTGCTGTATTTCATGTTTACAGTTTATGATACACTGAATCCTTTGGTGCCTTGTTCTCAACCCTGCAATAGAAATGTCACGAAATCCATTGCAGTGTGTGCTGTCTTCTGATTTTTCCAACCACTTGCTAATGATTTCAATAAGGTCTAAATCACAGCTCCCCTGGGGAGTGCTTTCTCTCAGAGCTCTGTCATACACAGCTGTGGGTTTTTTCTCCCTCACATCAAGCTACCCTAATGTCAGCCTTTGCCTTGAGTCCCACCAAAGCTTGCACACCCACAGCAAGCATTAGTCAAGCAAAAGCAAGTTTTTTGGTAAAGGTATGCTTCCTGTTCATCTTCTCCAGCCCCCTTGTGAGTATATTTTATCACCCCTCAATTGCCCTTTTTCCTGCTGGAGTGTCCTAATCCTTCCAGTTGTTCCTAATCCCCACTGGCTTAAAGAGAAGGAAGGAGCATGTGGTAGTTTTGCATATCCTCATAGGCAATTTAACTGCTCCTTCAGCTACCCAAATACCTTTAAATAAACAACAGATTTATTCCAACACGTGAGCAAACCACGTGCAATACTGACTCTCCTTCTCCATATAGCAAAGAGGGCTCCATCAAAATTAGCTTTCTATATCTAAAAGACAACAAGAGAACTGGAAGGCTCCAGTTTCCTCCTTGGCTGTCTGAGCTTCCAGAGAACTGGAAGGTTCCAGTTCTCTCCAGAAAACAATCTATATGAGGAACTGGTAATCCTTCTACAGGCTTTTCCTGCTGCAATCTGACCGTGTTTTAGTTTCTTGACTGCTGTTCTAGGAGTCATTTTCTCATATTTCTCCCTAGAGCAAGCTTGTTCAGGATCCAGGGAAAAGATGCCACAGATATGTTTAAATTTGAAAGATAAATATGGAAATCCACCTGGAAAAGAGTGGAGGAAAATTGCAAGCCATCTCCTGTATTTTTGCTGGTTTATTGTGCTGCCTGGGAGTTTCTTCTTCTGCAGCAGTGTCTCATTGGAATAATGAGGCAGCATGTTGCTTAACTGTGCGGTGGCCAGATCAGTGGGGATTTCAAGAGATAAGTAATTCTATTTGATTTTGTATCCAACAATTATAATTTACATTCCTTGCCACCTTAGAGAGAGAAAGGCAGTCTGGGCTGTAATTAGGATTTTTTTTCTCCCTGTCTCCTTTGGTGCTCTGTTCCTCCTATTGTGTGGCAGCAGCAGCCTTAAAAGCAGGGAGTCATGACAACTGACTCTTCCTGGAGCAATCTGAGTTGTTAGAAGGAAAAGAAGAAATATCCCTAAAACACAAGTGCCCAAAAATGCATTTAGATCACAAAGCTGTATGAAGCAGGAAAATGACAGCAAAGGGCTGGGAATCACCCAGGAGCTGTGAGTTTGCTTATCTGCATGTTCACCTTCTGAGCATGGGCCTTCGCTGGTAAAAAATGTGTTGGATTCATTTGTCATCTGAGGGTTTGGCTGTGGCTTCATGTCTGTAGATAAATAGATGCCCATACAAATAGCTAATGAAGTGCAGGAGGAGTGTCTTGCATAAGAGCACATTAATGATTTTGGGGCAAATGCCCTGTTGAATTTCACAGGATGAGATCTCAATCAATTAGCAGCTTAGAATAGTCCATCCTGAAGCAACATATCTATGTAGCACCGTACACAAGTGCCCAGTGCCTGCTCTTATTGCAGGCTTGATTGGATGCATTTGAGCTTCCAATTAAAAAAGTTACTCCTGGAAGTGAAACTTTTGACTTAAATCTTAGATTGCAAATAAAAAAAAGTGCCACTTTGAAATAAGGAATTTTCTGCATTGCTGTGACTGCAGTTCAGCCCTGAATAGTCCTGCTTAGCATGGCAGGTAATGTTTTATTAATCCTTACCATTATTCTTGTTATCTCTCAAAACAGTAAGGAAATTTCTTAGTTGTCCCAACTCTTTGCAGAGGGGTTTCTTGCTGTTTGCACATGTTGATTAGGTGAATCTTTCTTCCAAGTCTCATAAGACATGATAGCCACCTAGTTATGCTAGCTCACAGGCACGTGTTGAGAAGAGAAAGCAGTCTGTGATTTTCAGGCAACTTCCTTCCAGCAAGTTATCATGTTTTCCATTTCAGCAAAGCGTGAGCATCTGTGTGACTTGCATATGGTTACAAAACACATGAATATGGGAAGCCAGAACTCCACACTTCTGTTCACCTCTTAACCAGTGTATGATCTGGCGTCTCAATGCAAATCAGTTATTGTAACAAAGCAATTTCTTTTTCTGAACTAAAGCTTATATTAATGAGGCTTCTGTTTTGCCCCTGCAGCCCTCATTCTTTTGGTATAGTATTATTTGTCTGTTCAGTATAAGATCCCATATTGAAAAAAATCTGTGGTTTCCATAAATGTCCGACTTATATTCGACTAAAATCAACCAGAAAAACTATTTCAAGAGCTACTTTGTTTTCAAATAGCTCCAGATGCAAAATGCTCCATGGCTTTAAGTCAGGATTGTAAAAAAATGAATAGAGCACAGTGAATTAATTTTGCTAATGAGTTTTGCAACCACATGATGCATTTGGGCATCTTCATACAATTAAACCACAGAACTAGGCAAGCAGATCCCAAGTGACACCCTTTGTCAGAGCACTTCAGGACCCTCCAAAGTGTTGTCTCCCTCTCCCTTTAATTTATTTCTATCACAAAGAGAAATATACAGATCATTTGTTTCAACAATTGAAAAATTATGTTTGGCGTTAGTTGCAACAGTATTTTTGTAGTACTCATTTATTCTGCTATCCAGACAAGAAAGGCAAAGCAGCAGCAGCATTTTATAGAGCAGAGAACATTTTTACACAGTTCTCTTAAATCTTTTTAGCAGCTCTTGAACAAAATGTTTACCCTGTAAACAGATTTAGTAAGCGATCCACAAGACTTATCATGACAACCTGCCTATCCTTCCTGAACCATTGTATTTCTATCCCATCCATTCCTAACATCTGCTGCTGCTGATCCTCCATCCCATATTTACTCAGTTGCAGTACTCTCTCTGCAGCCTTAAAATATTTCCTGTCGATTTACATGTATTTCTGCTCCATTGTCTGGCTTTGGATGCTGGATTTTCTGGTTTTCTTTTTGTGAAAAAAAAGTGGGGAAAAAAAAAGGTGACTGATTTTCATTGCTCATGACTGAGAACCATTTAACAAAGTGAATAAGCCCTGTACAAGTCATAGAATCATAGAAAGGTTTGAGTTGGAAGTCTAGTTCCAATCCCCCTGCCATGGTCAGGGACGTCTCACATTAGACCATGTCGCCCAAGGCTCTGTCCAGCCTAGCCTTGGATGCTTCCAGGGATGGAGCATTCACAACTTCCTTGGGCAGCCTGTTCCAGTGCCTCACCACCCTCACAGTAAAGAGCTCCTTCCTTCTATCTAACTTAAATCTCCTCTGTTTAATGGCTGTGATCAAGTGAAACTGTGAGTAAGGGATGTGTTTGCATCCCCAAAGCTCTTCAGCCAACAGCTGGCAGACCTGCTGAGCTTGTGGGGTGTCACTCCTGTGCTCTTCTATCGCTTCTCCTGACCTTTGGTGCTCCAGCTCCTGTTCCCCTACATGGTGAGTTCTAGCCAGAATTCACTGTCTGTTTAACAGGGTCTTGAGCTCACAAGTTCTGTGAAGTCTAGTGGTTATTAGGCTGGAATTCAAGGCAAAGAACAAGAGTAAGCCTGAAGAGCATTACAGTGACTTACAAAAGTCAGGCTGTGACCTCAGGTGTCTCAAAGTGAAAGGTTTCACATGAGCTTACTGCACAGACATGCTGTTTTAATAAGAAAACTATTTTTTCTTAAAAAAAAGGAAAAAAAAGGGTGGGGAACGAAGAAGCAGCATACAAGGAAACATAAATTTGAGTTATGTGGAGTTAAAATCTCCAGGATTTAATGCTAATCTTCTGTTAGGGACTTGCATCTGTTCTTTCATTGTGGTTTTCTTCAACAGAGATGAACCATGTAGAAGGCTTTTACAGATAGAAAATACCAGTGTAAACCAGCAACTCTATTTCTGTAAGGCAGGGGAGTGTGGCTAATTGCAAGCAACTTCCCCTTCATCATCAACTCTTAAAATACTAGACTGGCACTCAGGAAGCCTGGGTTCTCAGCTCAGCCACACACTTCCTGGGTGAATTTGGAAAAGGCAATAATAAAGAGCCATTGCCCCATGCCTCAGTTTCCAGCTCCAGGTAATAGAGAAAGGCAGAGTGCCATTAATGGTCATGCCAGGTCTGTGTACAAGGATATCAGCTTTGGAAGCAAGCACCTTCCTTCCAGTGCAGTCCTCGTCAGTCCCATGAAAAAGCCTTTTCGAATAAATTTCTCAGGGAAGTTCTGCAACTATTCCTTTAGCACTTAGGGTCTCAGTGCACTGTCTGTAGACAGATTTGTACCTTCCCAAGATTTGCCTCCTAAAAAACAACCACAGGAAATAAATCTGCCATTCTGTCCAGTCTTTCTCCTGCCTCTCTACCAGCTGGTTAAGTGGTCAGCCAATTTATTTTGTGTTGCTTTTCATTAGGAGTGGAAGATTGATGCCTGCAAGTATTTTAATGGCACTGTTGACCTTGATAATAAAACTGTCCATTTTAGTTCCTATTGGTAATGGCATCTAATACTACCTGAGTCACAGAGAAGCAGCAAGTCTAATAACACAACTGGTGAGGAGTCCCATGGAAGGACTTCAGTGAAGAGGCCCATTTCAGTGCTGTCTCCCTCCTTATATCAGGCCTATCAGCACTGTATGTGATTTGCCTGTCTATTAGTAGATATTTGGCACTGCAGTGATGCCCAGAGCCATTTCCACGCTCTCTCCTGCAACTTGCTGGGTGCTCAACACCATATGACACTGACAGCTGCAACTGCTAGTAGCTGCTATCTCAGGGCTGTGTGTAATTTGGAGAACAATTTGCATAATTCTGAAACCTAAAAATACCCGTGCACAAACGAAATGCATTAATATGTGCTATTCTAACAGACATGGAAATAGCTGCTACTTTCCCAGTGCATTTTGTAACAGGGACTCTCAACACCTCTTCTTCATCTGACAGGGCTGACATTTGTGAGAGACATTTAAGGACATATAGCAAGTGTTAATTATCCTCAACATGCATCACAAGCTTTATGTAAAGTGATTAGAGAGGTGCCTTCCAGAATAATTAGCTTTCTGAAACTGCTGAGCCCCCCTGTCTGCAGCATGTTGACTAAAAGGGATGTGAAGTCTGAAGATTGAGAAGACCGGTTCCCATCCGAGGTCTCACCTGTCCACCCATTTCCTTCCTCAGCCCTGCTGATAATGTTCTCAAGTGTTCAGTGGCACCCACCCTACTTTGCTCTGTTAAAGCACAGCACTTGCTTTTCATGTCTCCTTGGTGATATAACAGGAATATTTGTGACCTTTTCATTTCCGTGTAACAAGCATCCTTGCAGGTCAAGTGACAAACAAGCTTCTCTGAGCTACCAAGTCAGTGCCATGAGGGGGAAATGCTGTTTGGATTACTGCTATGATATGTGAACTAATTACACTCAGAAACAACAAGGGCATGATCCCAGAGGGATCTGCCTGAGGTCATGGTGACTTTGAATTATCCACTGCAATAGTCATGGCACTGGCAGTGAAATGCTGTATTTGTGTCTAGCAGTGGTTTGATTTTTTTTCTGCTCCCTGGTGCGATCCAGGAGTGAGCTGGCCTCAGGATAGTGTGGGAGGAAGCTACACTGAGGTCTGTATAACTTTATTCTTCTGAGTTTCCTAATGTCAGATCTTAGAGGACTGTGAATGATATGGCCAAAGAGAAGCAGCAAAACATATGAACTCCTCCTTTCTCTAAAAAAAAGCATCAATATATATGTACTAGCCCTCCATGTAGTCTATAGGCTTTAGGTGTCTTGTACTTGGAAATCCTTGATCGGTAGGATCACTGTACCAAGCTGTAAATGATGGTTGAAGTGATAAACAGGGAAAAGAGATCATCCCAAACCAGAGTAAAGATGACTCGGGCACTGCACTGCTTGCTGTGATCTTCTGCTTGAAGAACTACAAGGGGATGAATCTGACAAAAGGTGTGGCAAAAACCCCGGTCATTAAGCTCACTGTAAATAGAGACACTCAACCAAAAATCAGGTCCAAGCAGCCATGAACCTGAGTGTGTGCCAAAGGTGGCTCTAACCTTCACTGGCCTGCAGTTTTCTCCAGAGGGGAATATTTGTTGTGATACGACAAAAGTCAAGTGGTTTGTCAAGTGGAAAATGCCTAGAGAGCAGCTGCTGAACATTGCTGGGGTGTCCAAGTACAGTACTTGGGCTTAATTATCACTCTTTCCCCATACATTCCCACAGACAGTCTCTGGTCTGTATTTGCTTCGCTGGGCTGCTAGATTTCCCAACTAGGTTCATCAGGAATGTAATTCTCTATCCAAAACTGCCACAGGCATACAGTCATGCAATTTTGTCAACTTAATAGAGGAGCACTCATGTCAAAACTGAAAATGATGCCTCTGTTGTGCTTTCAGGAATACCGTTAATTGTATAACTGATTTCAATGGAAGTCAAGAGCTCAGAATACTCATAAAACCTTCTGGGACAAAATTTGGCCAAATGTTAGTAGGTAACCACTCTATTTATTGATTGATTTGGCCTAGAGATTGTTCCCCTTGGTTAAATTAAGCAGAGCCCAACAGAACAGGTACTCAGCTCAACATATTCCCAGAAATGTAAAAAGACCCATTTTGCTGTTACTCAGTGTCCCAGTGACTGCTGCAATTGTACCCAGGACAAATTGTGTATCTTGCCACAGGCGGCAGATTAATATTTTATTGAAAATAGCAAATATTTGGCTTAGGACAAAGGCATATTAATCTTTTTTCTAGGTTTGGCACTCCCTATCTTTCTTTGCCCTTTCAGTCTCTTTAAGAGCTACTCATTTGGCAAAGTCAGAAATTAATTCACTTCAGCAAGAGGATATACTATTAATGAGTCTGGTGGTGTGTAAGGGAGACATAATTGAAGCCAGTGTCACACTGAGCTCCTCTAGGAAAGGCAGAGAGTTTGACTTCTCTTGGATTAATCTAGTTTGCTCTTTATTGTAATAATTTTTATCTTGTGGTTCTCAAATAACAAAAATGTTTTCTCCTTCCATCCTTAGTTGCCTGGGGTAACTCTATTCAAGGCAGTGGATTTACACAGATGTCAAAAATACTATGAAAAGCCGATCGCAAATTTTAGTGATTGCCTTTCACACCCTTGCTTTGTTTGCTACACACTTCTGCCCTTGGTGTATAAGTTACATTCATTTTTTCCATCACTGAAAGCCACATCAGTTGAAGTTGCACTTTATTACAAACATTTGTTTTCTTTCCTGCTAGCACAGTCAGGCTGAGTCTCAACCCACTTACACTGGTTTTGCAGCACATAATGACAGTGAGCACAATAACTGGTCCTCACTTATTGCCTTGATATAATACTCAGATCAGTAAAGTACCATTGGCACCACTACACTGGTGGCCTGAAAAGTGTTTGACGTTGTACATTTAAGAAAAAGTTTAATGTGTTCTTAGTTTTGTTGGGTTATTTTTTCCCTTTTCATAGATACAGAAGTGCCTGGCATGAAACAAAGTCAGCTACTTTTTCAGTTCTATCCAATTGTACATGGACAAACCAAGTTGGCACATCTTAAAAAAGGGTAAGACCAATAGGTTTTAAGCAGTCCTGCTGTGCAGGCACAGTTCATCTAAGCATTTGCAGTTGCACATACCTGTGCAACTGAGGATGGATTGAACCCTGTGTATACATGCAGATTATTTCTAAAAACCAGTATGGACCCTCTAAAGCAATAGAGTTAAGATGTCTGTATGTACCCTCTAAAAGAAATATGTATGTATTTTTGCTGCAATTTGGTTTCAGATACTGCTTTCCCAGCCAGCTCTGACAGCAATGGCAATGGATGTATCTGTTACGCAAAGGAAGAATTCTGTCAGGGGCAGACAGTGGTGCAACTCTGCAAACCTCTTGTCTACCTTTGGGTCTCACAAAACAAGAAAAAAGATAAATCCATCAATTCAGAAGGGTTATGAAAGGAAACCTACAGCGTTCTTTTAAAATCCAGGTAAATTAACTGTGGGAATGTGGGTACGTGTCTGATCTACGTGCTTTGCATGCCGCTTAGAACTGGTCCTAGGTGGTTGCTTTGCTGTGGCAGTTACAACTCTGTACTTTCCCCAGACATGTGGTATTCACTGAAAAAATAAGCAGCTGTCAGCCCAAGCTTGCCAAAATTTCCTATGCAAAGTAATACTTCGGCAGTTTTTGCAAGATGCTTTTCCCGTGGGTAAATATTACATCTCAAATCAGGAGTAAATACAGCAGGGAAAAGAGGAATGTCAGAATCTGAATTTACCTTGGCAGGGAATGATTTCAAAGCTTTCTTGTACATTGTTTAAATGTATAGTTTTTCTCTCCCATTTCCCCTCTAGGAATGAGTGAGTAGGCTGGGTACTATATATTCAAATGAAAAAGTTTTCTCCAAGCACATGCCCTGTTATAAACAGCCTCGGGTTTTGTACTTGAATGGGTGAGGACTGCAGTAGACTGAAGACAATTAAAGATTAACATATGCTCAGAATGCCTTCTTGAAAACTGATTTCTCCTTAATCCTCATTAGAATTCTTCCCTGCCTCAAAAACCATCTATGGATCAAGAAAAAAGGCAACATTTGGCTGAATCCTGCAGACTCTCCACATACCCAGCTGTCACATCACTAGCTCAGTCAATCCAAATGGGGGAAGGACATTGCCCAAATGTCAGGTGGTTATTCCAGACAATATGGACTTGAGGCTTGATGTGCCAAACACTTGAACACGTGATTAACTCACAGCTTTTCTGTAAGCCCAGCTTCAGTGCTGAAGAGCATTGCTGAGTAAGAGTGGACATGTGTTGTGAGTTAAGAATGTGACTGAGTGAGAATTTCTGCTCAATCCCATGGCACTGAGATTAACAGGAGATCAGTCAGTGATTCCCCTGGGATGTTGACTGGGTTTCTTGGGCTGAAGTCAGGAAGTATAATAGGCTTATTGGGTGGACAATGCTGTTTCACAAGAGATGTGGAGATGGTTTGATAGTGGACCTCAAACAAAAAACTCATAAAGAATGAGGATAAATACACATTTTTAATATGCTTTAACAACAGTCCATTGAATAGTTAGTTCAATTTAGTTGTGTTTTGATTACTTCCATTGTCCTCTGTTCACTGTATACGGTTGTGATGCATGCAGGAAAAAATTATGAACATTTGCATTGAGAGTCATCCAGAATTTCCATTTTAAATGATCCACTTTGTTACAGTAATTAGCCTTGTAAGTGGAAAACAAAGCACACAACATTGACAATAGTTGCTAGTGATCACTTCACTTCCTAATCAGGCTGCTTCTTCAAGCATTCGAATTTATTTCACTAATGATTGTAGGGCAGATGCACCTCTAGGAACTCCAGTGAAATAGACGATCAGAAAATCTTGCTCAGTATGCCTAATCCTGAAGCATTCTGAGTAATTTGAGGGCAAAGCAGTAATAAATAAAAGACTTTCCTTTCAGAGGCTTATTGATTTGAATTGAATTCGCTAACTTATATCAGTTACTGCCAAGTAGATGCATTTGTTTGGTACTGAAGTGTTTCGGAGAGAGAGATGGTTGGTGCTGAGCCCCTCCCATGTCATTGACAGGCATTGAAGATAGGGGCAGCTCACACTTACTTACTTCCCAATTTGTCCTACACCTTTAAATCAAAGCACCCAGTTAGAGGGGAAAAAAAAAGTACAGCTTTCCTGAGAAGAATGATAAGGAGAGGCTGGTGAGGGGCTTAAACTCTTCATCCTGTAGCAGAAATACATATTTCTTATTAAAATGAAGGTCCAGGTAATCAGCGTAATCCTCCACAATTAAAATGGCAACTAAACATTTATGTTCTCCGCCCTTTATGATTCAAAGCCAGTTCAGCTAGTCCTTTTAGTGGGCTCTTTTCCGTCCTTATACTAGGGATCCATGACAGACTTTGGTTGTTTGTCTTGTGGATGGGCAAAATAGTCTATGTGGGTAAAACAAAATTATATCTGTGCAAGCAAACACATGCATGCAGTAAACTTGCTTTGGACGGACTTGGGATAGGACTAGTGACACTGGCTAGTTTTTATTCTGAGTGAGTAGTACCTGTGCTGTCCGATATGCCAGATTAGTGTACTGGATAGACTGCTGCATTGCTTTGCTGTGTTCCCTCCCTTTTCCTTGTGCTGTGTGTTCACGTGTTGTTTCGCTGCCCAGTGTGTTATTTTGAAAAGTGCACAAGGGTGGGAGGAAATCTACAAAAGCTCCTATTTCATCAAATAAATTTGAGATCATCAAGTTTGAAATCTGGGAGGCAGGAAAGAGTGGTTTGAGACTCACAGTGTCTCTTGGACTTTGTGCCCAAGAACCATAAGTAACCTAAGCAGTTAAGTAACAGCACATTTCATGACCAAAGTATTTCTTCTTTCTAACTCCTTAGGACTTTGCTAGTGCTACCCATATTCCCCTCTCCAGTTAATCTGTGGTGTCACATCTTTGTTTGGAAGAGCTGTGTAAATATAAAAGAGTGGTATTTGATAAAAATTGTGTCTCTATATGTTTCTCCATGTCCGGAGGTGTTTCCCATCAGCAAAAAGTAAAGCTTGAGGAGGACAAATGCAGACAGGAGTAACATGCACAGGGACTTTGAGTTAAGGAACAATCTTAATTTCACCCTCCATTCTGCTCTGTTGGAGTGGATTTGGAGTTGCCATATGTATGGCACATTCACATGTCCACCCCACCACAGTTCCTCTGTTTATCACCAGCAGGATAAGTGCTTATTTATTCTACAGGGAAAGGATGAATCCCTCACTAGTTGCAAGATAAGTGTTACTGAGAACATAAAATATATTGTACGTATTACCAGCGGGTTAAGACTCTTTGTTCGTTAGATGACTGAGTGGAAGAATCAGTTCTCTGCCAGATTCATCCTAGGTGCTTTGAAAAGAAAACCAGGACAGGTTTCATGTAGTCACCATTCAGGCCTGCTCCTACCATGTCAGCACCTCTGTTGCAACCACCAGCAAGGGGATTTAAGTCCTCCCTGTGCAGAAAGCATGGCTGCCCTTGGCTCAATGTCTGGAGAGGACCGAGGAATTTAGCCCAGCAGTGCAGAGTTTAGTGTTTCTTTCTGCTCACAGGTTCTGCAGAAAGGTAAAAGCTGCAAGATCTCGATGAGACTGAAATATTAATTCTCTGTTATTGCATCAAGTTTGACTAACAAGCCGCATGAATAAATCTGCAGTCTTAGTTTCTGCCAGTGCTAAGTTTCTATGGCAACAACAACCCATTTTATCTTTAGGAATTTCATTAGCAAGGGAAGGAAAGGAAACAAAAAATTCCCACCCTAAATCAAAAAAGATTTGTTAAATTAAGAGCAGCATCTCCCTCTCCTGCTTAGCATTTTTAGGAAAAGTCAGCTTGGATTTTTTCTCATTTGTAAAGGTTTTGTTTTGTGTTTTTTTTAATTCACATCATTGTCTTAGACAATAATAAAAGCAAATGCTTTTGTACATCCGAATCAGAGAGGGGAGGGATCATAAACATGCAGACTGAAGATGCACTGGAGGAGTGAACACTGCTCTGCAGCACATTTAGCATTCATATGAGCCGTATGCATAAATAAAGAGCACTGTCTCCTTTCCCAACATTTGGAAATGGGGAAGAAAGCTGGGAATGGGAGACCTTTTTGCACTGATCACAGTGGAGGTGCTTGGTGATATAAATGCTATGGGAAGACCAGGCAATATTTGGGAAGTTATAAGGGAGCTTTATCCGTTTGTGTACATGTGTGCTTCTGCTTACAGAGCCTCAGTGTTCAATAATACTGACATGGGAATTGAGTTTGTTGGATTTAGAAAGCGTGGCTGTGCTTTCTTCTCCTCTCACCTTGGGCTGCCCTATACCCTTGTGACAAATAAAGTAAATACAATTTAAAAGGTCAATTGAATAAAATTGGTTTTAGTAAAAAAACCCCACGTGTACACAAAAAAGAAAGAAGCATCTGCTGTGTAAAATAGGTTGGTGCTTACATTGTCCCACCACCTTTTCCTCCCAGTGGTTCTGTTACCACCTTTAAGCAATAGGAGGGGGGACTGAAGAGCTGTTGCGCTTCTTAGTTTGGGGAGTTTGGCTTTGGCCCCAGTTAAGAGATTAAGAAGTGTTATGCTTAATACAGTGAGCATCAGGGGCTCAGTGCTTGCCTTGCACCCTCTGGTGCTGTGGTACAGGGAGATGCAGAGAGCCTGCATGGAGCATAGGAAGGATGCTGATCCCTGTCATTTCTGGTTGCCTGTCCTGAGGCTGCTGTGGCAGAGCCATAGCCATGCTGGAGGGGATGTGGATGAGAAATGACAGTTTGGGGGAAAGTCAGCTAGTAGCCAAGGGAAGGGGGCATGGGCAAAGAAGCCCAGGCTGTGAACCTGAGGAAGGATTTTGGGGCACGGAGGATGTTGTTTAATCCAATGTTTGTTCTTCATGTTCACCTGGAGTTAACACTGCAACTGGTACAAATGCTCTCTTAAAGCCTATTTCACTGTAAAGCAAATAGCAGCTAGAGAAGCCTTTATGAATCCTTTCTGTTGACTCACAAGTATACAAGTACACCAGATTCACTGGGACAAATCCCATGTAAATGATATGAAACAATGGTTAAAAGAGTTTTCTGCTTCTTCTGTCATTTTTATCTGCAACCAAATGCCAGCTGGGAAACCCCCTGTGATTGTATTATTTCAGAAACACTGACTGTAATGCCTTTTTCACCTCAGTTTTACAGTCAGCATTTCTGCTGACGTCAGTGAAGCAGTCTCTCAATTATGTCAGTGTAAGTGGATGGAGAAACATTTCTGCCACTGACAAACATCTACGCTTAGATTATTTTCCCTACTTTGCCTAGAAATGGCTAATCAAGACTTTTACAATCACAATTCATTCCACACTCCCTGGTGAGCTATGTAATTTATCCAGTCGAAGACAGTATCACAAAACATGGCTAACATATCAAATCACAACATGAATTTTGTATAGTGAATTACAACTATTCACAAAAGGCTGTTGGTGAACAATCTGCAGACCAATTTCATTATTCATGGAAGAAATTTATAAGCAATTCTGAATAACAAATAAATCTGAGAATTTTGTGAACCATCCAGAACCAATTCAGGAGCTGGGAAGGGAAGCAATATTGTGGAATAAATTATTTACTGTGAAATTGGTTGGTTGGTTCTTTCCAGCACACCCTTGGGGACTACTGGCCTGATGCTTAAAAATCAACTAATGCATATTCCAAAAAGGGAACAACAATATTTATTCAACTGTACCAGTGAAAAATGCAAAGTGACGGAGGTAAACCAATTCTTTGCTCAGAATTTGCCCACCAGTACAGAGATGAGTTCTGAGGAAAGGTATTAGTATTTTCTCTTTCATTTGTCTCCTAGCTGTCCTGTGGGATGATTTATGTTTTCTCACGTCCACAACAAAATCCAGGTAGCTTTGAAGAGAATGTGTGGCTTCTAGTTTTTGTCATAACTATAAATTCCCACACCCTTTTCCCCCCTATCCTGAGGGTCTGCAGGAAGGCACTCAACAGGGTGAGCTCCTGGTAGGTGAGCTAAAGAGGGCATAAAGCAGTGGAGTCGTGCACTTTGTCTCTTCATATTTCTGGCTGTCAGCCTATCCTCAGTGTTGACTGTGTTGCATGAATGTGGTGCAAAGGTAGTTTCAGGATATGTGTACAGGTTAGTGATCTGTCCTGATCATCTGCCAAATGAGTAAATGCAGAATGCCATGCTAAAGCATGAGTTCATTGGGTACTACTGCTCATTTCTGTCTGTAGAGCTCCAAAACTCGAGCTGTATGGTCCTCTTAACATGGACATGGTGGTTTATCAACAGCACTAGAGTCTGGTCTGCAAAGGGTGCTTGAATCCATACTCCCCTGATAGTGTTAACGGACCCTGATGGCTGAAAACAGGCTTTGGATTCACAGATAAATCTGCTGGAAGGGTATAAGCGTGGAAAGTGTCTTACCTGTCCAGCCAAACTAATACACTAAACTGAGAACATCCCTATGTTTAGTGGCAAGGACGCTCACTGCTATTTGCCTTGTATAGTAGTCACTCGGGAAAAATTGCTGTGTTCTTTGATAAGCCTTTCTAATAGAACTTATGCATGGTTCTATTACTAAAAATCAGAAGGGCCTCCATAGCCATAGCTACAGTGTTGGGCCAGAGAACAGAAAAATATTATATTGCAATGTGTTCTGCTCAAACCATTCCAGCTCTGAAATGGGTGCAGCGGGTGGTTTTAGTTTTAGATTTTTATTGAGCAGCCAGATCCCCTTTGTACCCTTGATTCATCCTTGTTACGTGATTCATCCTAATTGCATTCGTTAGTATTGTTGCAGATACTGTACAAAATGTTCAAAGAGAACTGGCTGGGGAGCTGGAGTGGCTGGCATCCCTAATGCAGGAAGACTAGCGCCTGTTTTCTCTTGGTGTCAGAAGACAGAATCCTGGTGCTATTTTAATGCTGCTTTTCATTATACAAGTTTCTTCTGCCCACCAACGAGGAAAGCATTAGCAGCAATTTGATGACTTGGATTAGTTGTACTTAGGGTTTTGGATACACCCTACATTTCACCACCCCAAGAACCACACAGTGCAAGGGCATGGTATGAATAATGAGGATGTTTCCCATTAGGGAAAGTGCTTTCCATTGTCATTGCAGCCACTCCCCTATTGTCTTCATATCCACCAGGCATTTTGCAAAATTCTTTTCTTAAGACCAGTCTTGCATTAATGTGATTACCATAAAACCACCCATTCTTGCACCAGCTTTCTGGGGGGAAGCTCATGCTGTAGGATTTCCATTAATTTTTCAAGGGTCTGATATACTGCTGACCCTGTTTGAACACCTTTGTTTGGAAATAAGCTGAGACTTCAGGTGGACAAAAAGAAAACGAAACCCAAAGAAGGTAATTTCTCATGCTTTGGCATTTTCCTTTACAAACCAGTTTTTAAAATATCCATAGAGAAATTATTTCATAAGCTTTTTGCATTAAAGCTGAGCTACAACCTGGCAATTTCTCCTACACAGCCACTCTTTCACCAAAGAGGCCTCAACCAAAACATCTCTTCTTCCTTGTCTGTGGACATCAGCTTGTGCCTCTATTCCTTGTGTTAACTTCACTTGGCTGTATGTGTTTTCAAGGGTTCAGGATCCCTAACCTACCTACTTCCTGTTTTAATTATATATTTGAGACCCAGTTAAAAAAAGTCTCCATATACTACATCTGGTATAATGGTGAGAAATACTATATGACTCAAAGACGCTGTAGGATAGATAGATAGACCAGACAGTTGGAGATTGAGCAAAAGGGTATATTGTCCCCACTTGATAGATGAGAAATGCAGTCACTGAATGAAAAGGTAACATAATCAAGGAAGAGATTTAGCTGAGCTCTGAACAGTATTAAATGAAACACCATTTTATAAATCTCTTTAAAACATTTTAAGGTAACTAGGAAAAAAGCTAGAGAAAGGAACGACAATGCATAGATGCTGCGGGATAAATCTTACCCTTATTTGCTTCATTCTCTCCCTTCCCCTGTGGATTTCAAACAGCACTCAAGAGCAAGCTTCTGTTATTAGGCAAAACTCTGATACTTCAGAAGGCAGTTTCCCCCATTTCTGTAAGAAACGAAGGAATATGATGGTAGGAACCTAATTATGAGTGCTCTCAAAAAAACCTGGACTAGCTGATTTGCACTTAGCCCCTTTGATGGAAAGCACTGAACAGTATACTTGAGCTGTAATTATTGTTATCAGTCACTCTTCACAGTGACAACAAATAATTATTTTTAAAAAGCATGAAAACAGAATTAACCCTTTCCTAAGGCATTGTCTCTATAAAGTGGCACAGTCTGTTGTTGCAGTTGCTCAGAATACCAGTTGCAGAGCTGCTGATTTGGATTGTTTTTTTCTCCCCTTAAAATACCCTGGACTGAACTAAGAGTGCAGTTTTCAAGAGTGACTAGTGATTTGGAATTCCTTAGCTCCAGCAGTTTAGAGTCCAGGTTTCAGAAGGGTGTTGCTCAAGTGTCTGGGGTTTGTTTCAGCACTCAGGTTTTTTCTTCAGATACTTCAGAAATGGGTACAATTTCTGATGGGACTCTTGGCTTCAAAGTAAAATGATTCACTGAAATTTTAACAGAAACGTGTTTCAGGCATTAACAGTTCCATGTCTTAGATTCACCCAGTCTCATGTTAAGAGCTGTGGCGGTGGCATCAGGAGCATGGTCACTTTGGGCTTTCTGTAGGGCCAGGGATTCAGCATTGCTCTACTGCCAGCCCAGGACTGCAGCTACCTCCTCTGTACACCATGAGCCTGAGTCCCACCCTGACTCACAGTGTCCACTCATATTGTCTTGTTTTCCCCCAACCCTGAAAGGTCACTGTACCCCAATGGATGGAGCCGGGGCAGATGCTTTTCACTCTCCTGAGCTATTGATCCATCAGTAGGACAGTGAAAATACAGAAAGGTGGAAGGAAAAGGCCAGATGTAGGAGACCAGAGAACACTCACCCCTGGTATGCAAACTCGTTTCTGTAGGCAGCGAGAGTGGAGTATGAATGTTAAAGCATGGTCTAGGACACTGTGGTTTGATTTATGGTTTGATTTGTACATCTGTTCATGTTTTAAGGCAGGCACAGATTTAGCTGGATGGTAGGGGGGGCTGTAGCCCCTCTTTTGGGACTTCTCAGTACTGCCTTCAGCTCTAACTCATCCTCTTCATGGCTGGGGATCCCAGAAGCCCTGTTACCCTATGGCTGGTGAAGTGTATTTCATCCCTCTTAACCCAGAGTCAACCATACCAGTATTTCTTTAGAAGCAAAAGCAAAGATACAGGATCAGAAGCATATATTTCTTTCAGCCTGAAAGATCTCACAACCTTTAAAACAAGAGGATAATCTACCAATGCAACTGAACATGGAGTAACCAAGTGCCTCGTTTCCATCCCTCCAGCTAGGCAACTAGGAAGATGGGAACCCTGGGTCCCCTTATCTTCCTCAGTCCCTCCTGAAAGAGGAGTGCAGCCTGGCAGTATCTCTGCTTGACATATGTGGCTGTGTGCTGGCGTGAAGCATCACCCTCGGTAATGCACTGGGAATGTGGGGATGCCATGGCCAAAACCTCCCAAGAGGAGATGAGGCACAGCAGCCAGGGGAAAGAATACAACAATCAATAAGCACACGATTTTTAAACAGTTCAATATGCAGCCAGTGTCTGTAGGAAATCTGTTTGCAATCGTTCCTTATTAAAGACAAATGACAAGCTGTTTTCCAGACATAAACCTCTGCCTTTCTTCTCTAGAATGCTAAGACAATTATTTGTGGCATTATATTTTTTTTCTCACGCTTTCTTTCCTTATCTCAAAGGGCTCTCCCACACACATGGAAACTCCTTATTTCCAACATGTTTCCAGTGGCAGGAGTTAATAAATAGAGTGTTGTACTATTCAATAAACAACAAGCTCAAACGTGGGGAGGAGAGTTCAGTAGTGCTTTGATTCAAACCAAAGTGAAAGAAGAAAAGGCAGGGAAATTTGCAGTTTCAAAGCAGACCCATCTGTTGTTAGCTTGCCATGTTTCCCTGAGTGTTATGACAAAAGTGCAGTGATTATCCGTGGAGTTTCCCAGGCCTCGCATAAAGTGCAAGGTGCTGGAAAGAGAACGCTAGAGGTGACACATTTAGCAGGAGCAGCAGATGAGCAAGAAAGAACAAATCACAAAAAGCATTTAACTTTCTGAAGTGATTGCTCTTAGGCTGGCTTTAAATACTTCTAAGAAGTAGCAGACTTGCTTGCCCCATTGGTAAGTGCCTAAATTAGATCTGTGTCAACAGTCACTACCTCTGATACAGATTTTGAACACTTGGATCTGTGAATTCATCTTCCATTGGATGCTCCTGGAGGATCCTCACATTGATTAGGAAATTCTGCTTGTTCACTATGCTCTATTCAAGCCTTTTGTGAAAATCTGCAAATCCAGAAAGTTAAATGCCAAAAAAGGCTTAGATGCTCCCTTTCAGTTCCCAAAAACTATGGCAGGCAGAGGGATCATAGCCATCTCCTGTTACATTTCAAAGAAAAGGAGGTTAAGAGGTGGGTGGTGTTATGCCAGGGCTGATCAGCTGGGTCTCAGCTGTACCAAGGCATTAGCATGCTAGCTCAGGAGGTGGACAGAACAACCACCACACTTCTGGTTTTCACATCCTTTATATCTCTGTCAGTCTTTACAGCAGCTCTGACCCTCCTAAGGGGGTTGCTTTTAAAGTCCATGATTCCTAGAGAAATGAGCTAGAAATCTGCATGAGCCAGAACACACCAGCCTCTTGACAGCTCAGTAGAGATCTGTTATGGCCAGCTCTGGTAGTCTCCTTTCAGTAGTGACAGTGATGATGGCATTGATGGAAACTCCCTCCCACAGCAACTGTATGGAGATGGGTGTTCTTAGTGCTTTGTGCATCAGTCTTCTCATTGGTTCTATTATTTTTTTTCCATGGAACAGTTATCTAGACCACAGTAAAGGTGTCCCTGGTGCCATATCAGGGGATGGGTTACTGCCAGTCACCAAGAGCTTTGTGACAAGGAGTGTAGGACACCAGCAAAGGTGTTAGAAGAATGCTACATCAATGGCATTTCTTGCACCTCTGAGATAAACTATTCACAACTATCAAGCAAAGGGCAGATTCTGGTCTTTCCACCTACAGGGAGAAAAAGAGGTCACCAAAGCTCCTGTTAAAAGTACTGAAATAGTTAAAAGCAAATCTCTACCACCCAAAATGCAGTATTGGCACTAACCTGAGCTGCGCTGACAATTGTATAATTAGACAGAACAAGAGATTTCCCAGGAACAAACACTTGTTTGCTTAACGCCAGTTCTTCCGACCTTCCTGGTGGGTGCTTAAGAGGCGTTTGTTGGAGCTGAATAGAGCCATCAGGACCCGTCCCTAAGAGAAACAATCTAGGTAAAGGCACCTGGCTCTGCAGAGTAAATTTGAGACTGAAATGAGGCATGATTGCATGAGAAATGGGCAGATAGACTTTTGATAGGAGATATTCTTTTTCTTTTGTTTTAAATTTAGGAACAACACATCATCTCAATTGGATTATTCTTATGTCCTAGGAAGCTTGTATACATAATCACACTACAACCATGACTGATTCATTCTACCTCCAGCTATTTCTTTTTAGTCTTGGGTTTTCTGGGTTTGGTAATCATTCCCTTTGTTTTACTTGCCATCTAATGGTGCTCTGGAGACTATTTCATAACCACTAGTGATTTCTCAGTGCATGGAGGGGTGATGTATGCATACAGAGACACACACAACAACCAGCAAACACTCATCTTCTGCAAATCAGTGCATAATGGAAGACAAACAGTGTGTATTTTAGTATCTAACAAAAATGTCCAGGAGAAATGAATTCTGGGGGGAGTACTTGCAATATTCTAACTCCATAGAGAGGTAACCTTTGTTAGGCATGGCAGTGTTTCTGTTACGTTTTTTAAGAGCTAAAACCTGCACATGGACCTCTGAGGGGTAAAAGGCTTGAGCGGTGCAAGAGGGGCAGGACTGATGTGAACTCACCTTCCAGATACCCATGGGTGATATCCATCCTCAAGACTTGGCTAAAAGGGAAGTGAACACATACCCCGGGGCTTGCTGAAGAATGAGTGCTCTTGTAGACATTTCAGACAGGCTGCTAAAAGCAGACAGCAGCCATTTCTTGCCTTCAGTCTCCTTCCTACTCTCCATACGTCCACACCTACCCACATAGGGAACGGAATGTAAATCAAAAACTGAAGTGGTACAACAGGTCTGTATCTGCAGGGTTAGTGTGTTTTCTCTGAACAGTGCTATATACAGGGGCTGAGATTAAGGACAGTAATTGCATCATTCACTTTCTGCCTTCTTATCTCTACATGTTCATTTAAACATACAGACAGTGTGCATACACAGGAAGACAAAGGCTTTCAACCTGTAATATCCTGACAGTGAGAATTATCAACACTGCTCAGAAAAAAAGATATAGAAATGCTACACCTGACAACCCAGTCATGAGCTGTGAAAGCAACCCTCAAATGACAGGATGAATAATCAAGTAAAATAAAGCAGATGGATAGAGGGATAGACACACAGATAAGTAGATAAATGAGGGTCTGTGTCTCCAGATGCAGTTAGGCAATTAACTCTCAAAGAAACCAAAAGGAGTAATTCAAGTTAATAGCTTGGAAGATCTAAGTTTTTATCAATATGAAGAACTATAGTGAGATTTGGCATGAATTCCTTACTTTATTAAGATAATAAGGTCCTGAGGTCCCTTCTGGGGCCATCGTTTCGTTCATCAGTCTGAGATGCATATCTCAGTACGTTCCTGGCATTATAGGCTTTTCCAAAATTGATTGGCATTGACCATCTGGGCCAGATTTTCAAAGGAATTTTGTCTCCTTTGAGACAGGGAGCAGATTGCATGTCACTGCGCTCCTGGAGGGTATTGAGATGGTTTGAAGCTCTGACCACAATTGACACAAGAGAAGCAGCTGGTTGCTGAGCACTTACAAATGTGATTCTAAGTCCTTGCAAAGACCTGGATCAGACATTTAGGGGTGCATGCAATCAACAGTATCTTTGGATTTGGGGATTTTTTTACAAACGCAGTTGGTACCACAAAGAAATACCTTCTTTGTGTTACGTTTTTGACATTGGTACCTGTATGCCTACCTCCCTCTGCGTTCAGTGAACAGCCTGTTCTCTCATTAGAGTGCAAGGGGCTTTTCTTGCAAGATCACCCTCAACTTCTCATCTTCATCCCAGTGAAAAGTAATAGGGCTAGTTGCAAGAAAAACCTTTGAACTAAGTGATTTTACCCATTTACAATTCAGGGAACCTACAGGTAGCTTAGATGAAGGCCTAACCACAAGTAAGTTGAATTGTTTCTTTCTCCAAATTACTGGTTTGCAGAGAATGGGGAAAAATTACATCTAGAGAAAAAGTGGGAGAAGGTTATTGGGGGTAGGAGAGAGAAAGGAAGGCAAGCGAGGCACAGAACGGGCCAGCTATTTTTCCTCTTTTCTTTTGAGCATTCCTGCCAATATGCTAGCTGTGCCATCTGGCATCCGTGATAAATTTGACTATGTGTAATTGCAAGCTGCAGAGCATTTTAGAGAGGCTGGAAATTTCTCTGTCTAGGTTCTTATGTAGCCATTATCACTGTAATCGTTGAATACAGGAAAGCAAAATTTTCTTTTTTCGTACTCTCCTGGAATGAAAAGCTCTTCAGTCACTTATTGTCTTTTTCACTTCAGTTTGTTTCATTTGAACCACAAAGCAAAGGTGATGTTAGTTCCTTCCCCATCCTCAATGAATATTTAATGTAATTTTTAAACTATAATTTTAGAGAGACAGAGAACATAAAATTAATCTCTTTCTAAACAAATTTTCCACCATAGATTTTTAAATGAGGCAAGAATTTTAAACTTTGCATTTACATTGCAACTTTTCTCCCTTTCTTTTGCTTCGTGTTTTCTTTACACATCTGATTTTGAGCAATGAACCTCCATCAGTCAGTTTAACTCTTCTGTTTAACTATTTAAGCTACTTTCTGCTTTTTGTCTATTATTTTTACATTTCTAGAGTATGAGACTTTCTTTCATCAATAAAGCAAAGCAGAAGCAGAGAAGAAGTATTCAAAGGAAGCCTTGCCAAATCCTTTTCCATATGTATGGTTGCTGCTAGTTTTTACTTCCTAGAATTTACATTTACCCAGACAAAAGATAAAGACTTTATTAATCATTAGGTTAGGTGAAGGAGGCAGATGGGATGCTATTTAGGAATTCCTGCACCCTAGAGAAGAGCTGGACCCCACAGAGCTCTTGCATGCTTTACAGCTACCTGGGGATGCTCTTAATTTACACTGCTTGGCCATGACCCCTATTGGATCATCCACCAGCTCTGTGCACTTAGAGCACGCTGGGCTCAGGTCATGCCCCTCCCAGCACACCTCTCTGCACTGGAGTTAAGTGGATAGTGGTGAACATATTAGTTCTGCACCACCTGCCATTCTCTGCTATGCCAGAAAAATTATCACTGAACTGGCTCTGGATGCCTTCCAGGTCTTGTGGGCAAAAGGGCAGTACACCAAGGAGACTGTGGCATCCCAGGACACAGCACACAGACAAACCACAGCATGCTGCTTTATGAACAACCAGAAAGCTTTTGCACTGCTCCACTGACCCCGTTCCCTTTGCAATTCCCTCCCCAGATTACAGGAGCACGGGGGTTGGGATGCTTCTGTGTCACATAGTCCATTTGCTTCTTTCTATATGTGGAACAAAACTAACTGTGATCTCAGTCCTGCGAGTGTATTTGCTGATGTGTTCCCGCTGCCCTCACATGTGTGTGACTCCTGGGCTGGAGCTGAAACAGAAAATTCAGCCTGAACATGGGGATTTTTCATGAGTGAAATAAAGAGCATGTGAGGCAGCAGCTGTGTGTAGACTGTCTAAAGTTAACAATGGGAAAAAGGACAAGTAAATGTATGTAGTGCAAATAATAGGATACCCAGGGAGGAGGGATGCATCAGCAGCAGCTCTATAACTGCCTGGTTGTTACTATGCCAGAAATGTTCCCGCACTAGCAGATCACAACCAGCCTCTCACCTCTGTCTGCCAAGTGCTCACCTGGTTGCTCTTTAGCTTATTTCACTGAAGGGAGCTGAGCTACTTTAAATAGCAGATCACTGCTAGCTTAAATTATTTGATTGAAGGTCATTAAGGAGTGACCACACCAGAAGCCCAGCCACAGCCACAGGGCAGTGAGAACCAGGTGGCAGATGGTGGAACACTTTCCAGCCTTCACAGTTGGTGCCAGAAGACAACCTGTGTCCACAGCATCAGTCCCAACCGCTCAGAGAAGTGGTTCATATCCAGGGCTGCATTTATTCCAGTCCTTCCTTTAATATCTTAATGGATCAACCCTAATCTGCTTTCTCAGTGTTAATATGCAGAGAAACAAAGAGCAAACATCTTGCTACGAAATAATTTGTGTGCTGAAGAGAAAAAAACCTGAAAAGGAGGGAGGGCTATATTTTCCAGGGAAGCAAAGACTGTGTTGTGAGCTCAGGAAAAGGTAAAGGAGCAATGAAGCCAAATCAGCTGCACCAAGCAGGGTGGAGTAAACTAAGTAGCAGCTTTGCACATGCACACACCTCTTTGGATTTTGATCCTGGTGCTGCAAGGGACTGTGCAGGGCGGCACAGCTGGATAACAAGAAAGCAGCTGTTGTGTTCAACTCTGAGCACTCTTCCAAATATCTAAAGAAAAAGGTGTGATAATTGTGTGGAGCTGACCACAAACTAATGTGCGAGGTCCACAGCTGTACCTGACTGCTCATGCAAAGGCCCATGGACATGAGCATTGCAGGAAGCACTTGGGTTCTTAGCTGCCTCTGTGAAGGCGTGTGTTTTAAGTGCGGGATGTGTAGCTCCTGCTCCTGAAGTCTTTTAGCAAACCCTTAGCCTTGGGGAACACACTCAGAAATCATCACACAACCTCTGTGGGGAAAAATTCAGTATCTAGTTCAAACAATGTCACTGTCTCCCTGCTGATAAAACAGACACAGAAGTCAGGACTGGTTTAACAACCTCCTTTCTCAGAGGTTCCCAACCATCAAATTTCAAGGGTTGCTCCTTTGATCTCGGGAGCACTAGAAAGATGTTTCTCTTTTTTCTTTCCTTTTCCTTTTTTATTTTAATTCCACTAGCATGCCGTGGCACAGTACCTAACCCTGTGTAGCTCAGAAGACTTCTGCTACTCTGGTTTGCTTTTGTTTCTAGCTAGTCTCTAATTATTCTGGTCTTGCAGAGGAAGGAAGGGGAGAGGAGGATGGAAATGTCGCAGCTTAAGCATCTTGCTAAGTGAAAATGAGAAAGCTAAGAGGAAGACAGAAATTGGTACAGTTTGTAATTGTTTTTGTTCTTCAATCACTCAGGAAATAAATTGCAGTAGAAAAAAAAAATAAAGTGTCTTTGAACATCCAAAGCAGAAAAGAACCAGTAAAGGCACTGCATTTCTTTGAAAATCAGCACCTTTTCCTCAGCCCATTTCCACTCCTTCTCATTAGTTCATATAACTCTTGTAACGCTAATTCATTAGGCTCTTCCAGGCTTATTTCCCTCCAAACAGCTGCTGAGAAAATAGAAATAATCTCCTGTTGCTGATTGAGCCCATGATTGCGACTGCCAACAATACATCTCCTGCCGGCGCCATGGGGAGGTGCCAGGTCTCAGCCCCGGGTGGCTGTTTGATGTTCAGGAGAACAGAGGGAATGAGGGCAGGAAACCTGATTTGGGCTGAGTTTTATGGCTTGCATTTATTTTGTATGTAATTGGCAGCCGTGACTTAAGGAGGAATCTGTCTTTGACTGGAAGCAAAGAACAATCTCTTCTGACAGTACTGGGAATGGTTTCTCGGGGGTGAGGTTTAAAAAGACCCTAGGCAGTGGGGAGGGGGTAGGTTCCCCTCTTTTTAATCCTTTCACCAGCATCTCCCAGCTGCAAAAACTATGGGTATCATTTTGCTACCTGGGAGATGGCTATTTCCCAGTGGCTATTTCTCAGTCCCTCTGTGTCCCTCTTACCTTGGGAGGCTTTGGTCTCAGGTAGGCAGCTCATCTGCAGTCAAGGTGAGGTTATCTGGTGGTTTGTATTCACCTTCAGTTAATGCAAATCAGAAGAGAGAAGATTGAAAATGCCGTTTTTAAAGTTTTTTTCTCTCTCCTCTATCCAAAGACATGAAAGTAAAATCAAAAATTCTTTTCCACTAGACTAGGTTGTTCAAAGCCCTGTCCAACCTGGCCTTGAACACTCCTAGGTATGGGGCAGCCATAGCTACTGTGGGCAACCTGTGCCAGGGCCTCACTACCCTCACAGGGAAGAACTTCTACCTAGCATGTAATATAAATCTGTCCTCTTCCTGTGTGCTCACAGACTTCCCATTGCATCTGCTGGCTCCTCCACCACAGAGACTGCGTGCAGCAGCCCAGAAACTACCTGGTGTTGCACAGGGCTGGGTAACACGGGTGGCTTAGCATGAGGGAGTACAGTCCTTGTTCTCTGGAGGGATGGGAGACATTTCATGCAACCATCTTTCACTTTTCTACCCCATCTTCTTGCCTTCTTCATGATGAGTTCGTCCGAATCCAAGCAACGTGTAGGGATCTTGTGTCTCTGTAAATGCCAAGAGCTTTTTATTCCACATTTGCCAGCCCTTCACAGGTTTTCTGGTGCATCAGTGCATTTTGCAAAGCTGTTTCCAGCTCTTTTCTGGCTGTTGCAGAACACAAGACAAATTATCAAGGATTCAAAATAGCACAAAAGGTGTCACTTGATACTCATTAGTCAGCCAGATATTTCATTATGATACCACATATCTTCTACTATTTAAGGAAGCAGAAACATACACGTTCATATTCGCTAGCTTTTTCAGACACATACCAAATAACCCAATGACCAGAGGATCCAAGCACTTGACTACCTTCTTTCCTTCCGCCCCACTGTCCATTTATCCCCTGCCTCCCCGAAAAGATAAAAATAACCCAACATATGAGCTGCAATTTGATGCGAGGTTTCCAGCAGCTATGGGGATGTGCAGAAGGAAGGCAGCCAGGTAGCCTAGCAACAGGGTGCAGCTATTTGAGCCTGGTCCAGACAAAAAGCAGAGGAGGACTGATTTTCCCAGGGATGACAGCAATAGCAGGATGGGGGAGAGTTCTCCCTTCATGCCCAAAAAGCAGGCTGTATCCAGGGTTGTGTTAGCATTTATATCTCTACCTTGCTGCTGGTTGTTCTATGGGGCAGAGGGTCTTGCAGGTTATCTGCCTGAATCTTGGGGTACTAATAATGTACCACTTGTATGAGTGGGGTGGAAAGCAAGACCTGAAAGGTGTTAGGACTGGGGAGAAGAGATTTACACCTTCAAAAAAATGCCTGTGTCATCAGAGCATCTTATAATGGTCCCTATATGCTCTGTGTTACCAGGACAATTTGTTTCTAATTACATCCCTCGCACACAGAACAAAAATTCACATGATGACTAGAGGGAATCTTCTGCAATTTATGGGTTTAGCCTGCATCCTTGCAACCCGTGGGGCTTTTGCTGGAAGCTTCAGCAGTGCTTCGTCAAGCCCTGGCATCGCATCCTGACAGGGCTGCCCTTTCAAACTGACTGCATGGCAACTCTTCAATGTCCCTTAAATCACACCTGTCCCTTCTTTTAAACGATGGGCTCTTCAAGCCTGCGGCAAAGGCAGTGTTGCCTACTACCTCAGCCTGGGCAACAGGTGAGGGCTGGAGCCTTTCCAGTGATTGTGGCTGGTGGCTGTTAGCCGCTTCATCTCACCAGGTTTCTGTTCTGCCATTTGTGAAGGAGAACAATGATAGTTCCCTTCATGAGGCATTCCGTGAGCTAGACACAGCTCCTATAAAACACCTATAAAAATGCAAAGCATGACTATGATTTATTTAACAGCTTTTCCGCCCTAGTCCTCAGCCTCTTCATTACCAAGATTGACAACTCTTCTGAATGCAGAAGCAGACAACATGTGGGTTTCCTGAAATGAGCCCGAGCTCCCCCTCGCAGGGAGAATGCAGGTTGGCTCCGAGGCAGCAGGAAAGGAGGACTCTGCTGGGAAGGAGTTTTGGCACATTAGCAAAGGGATGCCCTGGTTCAAATGAGGCACCTTTGTCCCAGGGTATAATTCTGTATGCAGGAGGGCAGCAGCTGGAATTAGCAGACATGCTGGCACAGCTCATTCCTTGTGACTGCAAGGCACAGCCTAGCACAAACCACAACCCAAACCTGCTGCAAGAGGGAGGGACATGGACAGAGAGGCACCATGAGAGCAGGACAAACTTTGACATGGCAGTGGGTTTCAAACCAAGGAGAGGGGTCTCTTTTCTAGACAGATTGGTCAATTTATCATTTTCGCTGTCAATTAAAATAGCCTGCTGAGGGGAAGACTTCACTGGCAGGGTCAATAAGGGACCTTCTTTCCTTTCCATCCTTACTGTGG